>LBNU01005022.1:113969-149626 GCA_014162995.1 Artemisia annua
CTAAAATGAATGCATGTAATCTAATTTAGATTATGAAATGAATTCGTGTATGCACTTGCACTTATAATCTATACCACTCGTATTGTATCAAAATATGAATAATCGCCGAAAATATAATTTATATTATCGTATAAAGTCATAATGAATATTATATGTTCATATAGTGTAATAATGTTGTACGATAGTTATTTGGTGATAAATAGTGAAAATATAAGTTTTCGCCGTAAAGTATGACACTTAGACAATTTCTGAAAACGACACAAGTGGCCTCGGAAAACTAGTTGTAAAATATTGTATACTGAGAATTAGGAAACAAACTCAAGTGTTCTGGAAAGCTTGTTACATTATCTAAAAGTTATAACACTGATGTTTTTCCCATAAGTGTATAGATTATGAAATAAACAGTTGTGAAGTGAGGTGTTTAGGCCAAAACTGTCATTTCTGGGCAGTTTTTTTTGTGAATGTTTGGATGGCTGTAGATTACTCATATTAAGTCCAAATGACAAACGGCTTTTTGATTTGAAAACTAGGCCAGATGCTCTAACTTTTGTTCCTTGGAGTCCGAACTCCAGAACTGACTCATTTGACGGGAAAATGGCTCCCAACATGGGTGTTTGTGGATTTTTTGGTTTGTCTGAAAAATATACTGTGTTAGTGCTGATGGAAATTTTTAGTAAACATATATCTTTGAAAATTCATAACTAATTCGTTATAAGTCCGTTTCTCGAGTTCTTTATATCCCCGAAAAGGTAAAAAGGTGAACTAACATATTTTCAACAGTTTGGTATGTTTTGACAAGGTCTAAGGCTCGTTTTTGGTCAATGAAATTCATACATCAGCAACATATTTTTCAGAAAAATATATATAGTTAGTATATCTTGTTTTTGGCATAACTTTTTCATCGTAAGTCCGTTTTTATCCGTTCTTTCGACCATGGATTCATCTAAAAGTGTATTTTCTAGTTCTTGGGTCAAAAAGGGATCCAAACCTACTGAGTTTACCCAATTTTGAAAATAGGGACAGTAACAAAATATATAATAGTAAAAATGATTTTTCATGGTTTATTCTTGTCCAAAACCATCACCAACAACAACAAAACATCCCTTAATCTACCATACACCTTCTTAGGGTGTCATGGGTTCCCTAGCATTATTTTTCAATCATTTCTCCATAGGTTCAATAGTAATTCATTTTATGGATAAAAATGATATAAAACATAAGTTTAGTGGTATAGATTTTTACATGCTTGTACATAGACAATAAAAATACATGAACCTTGATGAAATTTAATAAAATTATGAAAATGAATTTGGTAAACTTACTTGAAATGGTGGTGATTAGTTGTTTTAGAAAAAACCTAACAAATCTATAGGTTTCTATTTCAAAACCTTGTAATAGATTATCACTAGTTCTTGTAAATGAAGTTGCCTTTAAAAATTTTTGTCTTCTCCTTGGTGTTGAGTTGGGAACGAGCTAAGCAAGAGAGCAAGAGGAAGAAGAAAATTTTTTTGATCAAAATATTTTACACATGCAACTATGTGAAAGATTTAGGTGGACATGGTTTATGTTGGTGTAATTTGGAGTCCACAAGTGTCCTTGGGACACTTATGAGCCGGCCACCTCACATGAGGTAGTGGGTTGGTCACCATTTTGTGCACTAGTGTTTTTACGGGGTACCGTTTAGTGTATAGTTTTGTAATTTTAGCGTTATCGGGTACCGGGTTAATTATAAATAAATTATAACGGAACAAGACGGGATATAACAAAGTTGTAAAAATTATAAAAATATAATTTTTGTAAACATTGGGTGTTTTGATAGATATTGCTTGGTTGGTACAAATATTGTTATAAGTTAATATAAATGAAGGTTTAAAAATATAAAACCTTAAAATATAAAATAATTAACTTTTACAATTTTAGTTGGAATATTACTAATATATAAAAATATTAGTGTCATAGTGGGAATTTTTTTGATGTATTGATTAAAAACTATAATCATGTGTTATTATTTATTTAGAAATAAATAAATAAATGTGACTTGAAATTATATATTCTACGAGTGGGATAGAATGCAAATGTTGTCGTGATGAAATGTAGACTAACCCTAGTCTATGAAATGTACGATGAATGATGTCTCATGATAATGTGACTTAACCTGCCCGGTTTCGTCAAATGAATATCCGTAAACCTAGTTTACGTGAAATGATGAATTGAAATCTGTGAATAGGAAAATGTCAAGACTTGGGAAAGTGACCTGAAATTGAGAATTGTGACAGTCTCCCCTCCTAACAGGAATTCAGTCCCTGAATTCAGTTCATGTTGGTCTCGGGAGTGGTATTGGTAAAATGATGTGGACAATTGAGTCGCTTTTGGTCTTCCCGTACCCAAGTATACTCGGGACTTCTTCGGGAATTCCCGCGGATTTTCATGATAGGATTTGACTCTGTTTCATTGTCTGACCTTACAGTGCATGATTTCAACTGGTTCTTCCACAAGGTTCAAGTTTGTCATTGAGTTGGATTTCTTCTATTGAAAGATGAGTAATTCATCAAATAATCACTTCTTGCTTGTTTTATGAATATGTGTTAGACTAGTGAATTGGGATTTTTCTGATTTCGGTGCGTCAATAAGTGATTAGCACTTCGACCATAAAGTGCTCTCAAATGGTGTGATCCTTATGTTCATGCGATAACTATTGTTGTAAATGAGTTCGGTTTATGGCAAATGGTTAGTCCAACCATTTCCAAAGTCAATCATACCTGATCTAAGCATATCTCCCTATGTTGGAATCGTTCTCTCGTTCTGACCATTGGTCTGAAGGTGATAGGTGATGCTTATACCTAGTTGGGATTCCAAAGAAAACCTTATAATGATTGCCGAATAGGTATCGTGAATGTTATGAATTAAGTCTTCCTCCACCTAAAGTGCTTAGTCTCCATTACTAAGATATTTCCATGTTCTATGTCATCAATTACAAAACCCTTATATGTATAAGTGATGTAGCATAGTGATTGATTTTCAAAGTTTGTTTCGAGATTGAGTGTTTTGCTCATAATCTGTATCCGAATAAATGAATTTAAAACTTTAAGCAGACGACTTTCTAAGAAATAATTTCTTACGAGATGAATGATTTGTATAATTGTAGTTTGGATGGAATTCATTGAAAAGTGTAGGCATTAAAAATGATGAAATAGTCGGGTGGGTATGTCCACATGTATGCGTTGATGTCTAACATCTAATTTAGATAATGCCTATTGGTGAGATCATGTTCACTTGAAGGTTCTATAGTCCGGTTTAGAAGGCTGGATTCATCTTTATAGTGTTGCTTAGTGAGCATTCGTATCGAGACGAATCTTGTAATTCGGATAGGCTAGTACTTTCGAGATGATAGAATCTTGACAACTATGTCAGTGATAATTGTGATATCTCATGATTCCTGTTTAGTTTCGAATGATCTTAATGTGTCAAGGAATTCTTCTCAAAGATGACATGTAAAGTCTTTCTAGAAAAGTCATTGGTAATATCCACTTATGAATTTAGTGAGTAGTGAGAATAGAGAATGGTAAATGATGGTGATAGTGAGAATGTAAGGTAGCCTGCTGAGACTCGAATGTCTCAGTATCATAACTGATTGTCTCCTCTGAATTGGTCTCATGTGAAGTTACAGTGGAAGTCATCACCCGATGACGGTGAATACTCCAATAATATCGAGGTATAGTTGGCATAGGTTCATTGGTAGATGGAAAAACATCCTACGTGTTTAAGTCTGAAGAATTATTGATAAGGTAGGTGAATGAGAACACGGCTTAATGGTAATTGTGACTTAGTGAGACTGTGATGAATGAGAGTACCATGATGTAAGTGTACTGTGTATATATGTGTATGTTCATGAGATGTTGTGCTTATGCATTCATATGAATTTTGGCGTTTCAGAAATTTTGTAAGACTGGACCCGAACATAATCCTAACATAACTGCTCTCAGTATTCCAAAATTCACCTTTGAGTCAGACATAGGTTTTATACCACAATACAGTTCATAGCTCGGGTGCGTAGTCACCTACATTACTTGGGTACTTTGTTGCCTACATCACTTAGGTGTGGATCACCTACATGCATGGCATCACTTGGGTGTGCGATCACCTACACTACATTACACGGGTCACTTTCATTCATTTTACATCTGTTGTGCAATGGGGTGTGAAAACATAGGTTACAAGTCTTGTATGGGCGGGACTTGCAACTGTATGGTTTGACATCGCCTTTGCTGTCTAAACATTTTCTCAAGGAGTCTTGGACATATTACGAGTATGGCTGAGCTAAGTATTGCAAAATTCATTAAACCTCGGTAGGATATAGACTGATCACCTATATTCGACCAGGGACAGTGGGACATGGACTGATCACCTATGTCTGACTCAAAGGTGAATTTTGGAATACTTTGAGCAGTTATGTTAGGATTATGTTCGGGTCCAGTCTTACAAAATTTCTGAAATGCCAAAATTCATATGAATGCATAAGTACAACATCTCATGAACATACACAAATATACACAGTATACTTACATCATGGTACCCTCATTCATCACAGTCTCACTAAGTCATAATTACCATTGAGCCGTGTTCTCATTCACCTACCCTATCAATACTTCTTCAGACTTAGACACGTAGGATGTTTTTCCATCTACCAATGAACCTATGCCAACTATACCTCGATATTCTTGGAGTATTTACCGTCACCGGGCGATGACTTCCACTGTAACTTCACATGAGACCAATTTAGAGGAGACAATCAGTTATGACAATGAGACTTTCGAGTCTCAACAGGCTACCTTACATTCTTACTATCACCATCATTTACCATTCTCTAGTCTCACTACTCACTAAATTCATAAGTGGATATTACCAATGACTTTCTTAGAAATACTTTACATGCCATCTTTGAGAAGAATTCCTTGACACATTAAGATCATTCGAAACTCAACAGGAATCATGAGATATCACAATTATCACTGACCTAGTTGTCAAGATTCTACCATCTCGAAAGTACTAGCCTACCCGAATTACAAGATTTGTTTCGATACGAATGCTCAATAAGCAACACTATAAAGATGAATCCAACCTTCTAAACCGGACTATAGAACCTTCAAGTGAACATGATCTCACCAATAGGCATTATCCAAATTGGATGTTAGACATCAACGCATACATGTAGACATACCCACCCGACTATTTCATCATTTTTAATGCCTACGTTTTTCAATGAATTCCCTCCAAACTACAATTATACAAATCATACATCTCGTAAGAAATTATTTCTTAGAAAGTCGTCTGCTTAAAGTTTTAAATTCATTTATTCGGATACAGATTATGAACAAAACACTCAATCTCGAAACAAACTTTGACAATCAATCACTATGCTACATCACTTATACATATAAGGGTTTTGTAATTGATGACATAGAACATGGAAATATCTTAGTAATGGAGACTAAGCACTTTAGGTGGAGGAAGACTTAATTCATAACATTCACGATACCTATTCGGCAATCATTTTAAGGTTTTCTTTGGAATCCCAACTAGGTATAAGCATCACCTATCACCTTCAGACCAATGGTCAGAACGAGAGAACGATTCCAACATAGGGAGATATGCTTATATCAGGGATGATTGACTTTGGAAATGGTTGGACTAACCATTTGCCATAAACCGAATTCATTTACAACAATAGTTATCACATGAACATAAGAATCACACCATTTAAGAGCACTTTATGGTCAAAGTGCTAATCACTTATTGACGGACCGAAGTCGGAAAAAGCCCAATTCACTAGTCCAACACATATTCATGAAACAAGCAAGAAGTGATTATTCGATGAATTACTCATCTTTCAATAGAAGAAATCCAACTCAATGACAAACTTGAACCTTGTGGAAGAACCAGTAGAAATCATGGATTGTAAGGTCATACAATGAAACAGAGTTAACTTCTATCATGAAAATTCGCGGGAATTCCCGAAGAAGTCCCGAGTATACTTGGGTACGGGAAGACCAAAAGCGACTCAATTGTCCACATCATTTCACCAATACCACTCCCGAGACCAACATGAACTGAATTCAGGGACTGAATTCCTGTTAGGAGGGAAGAATGTCACAATTCGCAATTTCAGGTCATTTTCCCAAGTCTCAACAACTCACTATTCACCAATTTCAATTCATCATTTCACGTAAACTAGGTTTACATATATTCATTTGACGAAACCGGGCAGGTTAAGTCACATTATCATGAGACATCATTCATCATACATTTCATAGACTAGGGTTAGTCTACATTTCATCACGACATCATTTGCATTCTATCCCACTCGTAGAATTTATATAAATTCAAGTTACATATATTTATTTATCTTCAAATAAATATTAACATATGATTATAGTTTTTAATCAATACATCAAACAAATTTCCACTATGGCACTAATATTTTTATTATATTAGTAGTATTCCCACTAAAATTGTAAAAGTTAATTATTTTATATTTTAAGGTTTTATATTTTTTAAACCTTCATTTATGTTAACTTATAACAATATTTGTACCAACCAAGCAATATCTATCAAAACACCCAATGTTTACAAAAATTATATTTTATAATTTTTACAACTTTGTTATATCCTGTCTTGTCCCATTATAATTTATTTCTAATTAACCCGGTACCCGATAACACTAAAATTACAAAACTATACACTAAACGGTACCCCGTAAAAATAATTAGTGTACAAAAAATACAACACAACCACCTCTTCATGAGGTGGCCGGTTCTTGGTGTCCCAAGGACACATGTCCTCACAAATATAAACCAAAATTTATCTACCTTATCACATACATGCAATCTTATACCAAGTTTTAGAGAGAAAAAATCAAGAAAACCTCCCCATGGTCCTTGTGGTGATCGGCCAAATTTAAGACGAAGAAGAAGAAGAAAAAGTTTTGCAAGAACAAGTCCATTTTCACACTCCTTAGTAGTAATCTGTTACAAGGTTTTGAAATATAAACCTATAGATTGTTTAGGTTTTCATCTAAAAAGTTTCAAATCACCCAAGTAAGCTTATTCACCATTTATTTCATAAAATTTATCAAGGTTTATGTATTTTTAAAGTATATGCTTGCATGTAAAAATCTATACCACTAAACTTATGTTTTGTACCATTTTTATCTTTAAAATGGATGACTTGTGAATCTATGGAGAAAAGATTGAAAAACAATGCTAGGGAACCCATGACACCCTAGGAAGGTGTATGGTAGATTATGGGATTGTTGAAGTTGTTGGTGATGGACTTGGACAAGAATAAACCATGAAAAACCATTTTAAACACTATATATAAAGCTACTGTCCCTATTGGAAAAATATGGTAAACTCAGTGAGTTTTGGTTAATTTTTGACCCAAGAACTAGAAAATACACTTTTATATGAATTCATGGTCGAAAGAACGGATAAAAACGGACTTACGATGAAAAAGTTATGCCAAATACAAGTTACACTATATATATATATATATATATATATATATATATATATATACTTTTCTGAAAAATATGTTGCTGATGTATGAAATTCATTGACCAAAAACGAGCCTTAGACCTTGTCAAAACATACCAAACTATTGAAAATATGTTAGTACACTTTCTTACCTTTTCGAGGATATAAAGAACACAAGAAACGGCCTTATAACGAATGAGTTATGATTTTTCAAAGATATTAGTTCACTAAAATTTCAATCAGCACTAACACTTGATATATTTTTAAGACAAACCAGAAAATCTACAAACACCCATGTTGGGAGCCATTTTCCCGTCAAATGACTCAGTTCTGGAGTTGAGACTCCAAGGAACAAAAGTTAGAGCACCTGGCCTAGTTTTCAAATCAAAAAGCTGTTTGTCATTTGGACTTAAAATGAGTAATCTACAGTCATCCAAACATTCACAAAAACTACCCAGAAATGGCAGTTTTGGCCTAAACACCATACTTTTTGACCATTTATCTTAAAATCTGGGCACATTGAGCAAAACTTCACTACTGAACATATTTAGGCTTGGTGCTAAGCTTTCCAGAAATACAAATTTTGTTTCCTAACTCTCAATATTCACTGATTTACAACTAGTTTTCCGAGGCTATTTTTGGCCATTTTCAGAAATTGACAAGTATTATATTTTACCACGGAAAGTTATATTTTCACATGTTTTCACCAAACGACTATCATAAAACATCATTACACCATATGAACATGTAATATTCATTATGACTTAATACGATAATATAAATTATATTTTCGGCGATTATTCATATTTGGATACAATACGAGTGGTATAGATTATAAGTGCAAGTGCATCCACGAATTCATTTCATAATCTAAGTTAGATTACATACATTCATTTTAGGTTGCGGCTAGGAGTTGCACCTCATCACTTTAGTTTATACACTACATATTGTACCATCACTTGAGGTGAGTTTTCATAGCCCCGTTTACATTTCATTATTTATTTCAAATCCCACGGGGGAGAATACATTGTACCATTTTTCATACGAGCCTAAGTATCAAATCCATATACATTACTTAAGTTACCACATTGCCATGTTTTAAGTCCCCTATTATCATGAACCGTTAATTGTATTTAAGCGAGAGTGAGTGGATAGATCTATTGAGGGTGACGCCTCCATCCGTGTTGGGGTTACCAACAGTCAAACGGATGCATTTCATTTGATCATTGTTAGAGTGTCTGGCAAAACACTCTGGAGGGGCATTACATACAGTCTAGATTTGGGGTCATGAGCTTAAGAGATAATGTACACTTTTATTAATTATGTGACAGTTTGTCATTCACTTATACTTATGGTTATCGTACAACATTCATTTTCATAAACCTATGATTTCTCACCAACATTATTGTTGACCGTTTTAGCAATGTATTTTCAGGTAACTAAGATAAAAACATGTGACTTGCATATGGACCATTATGGAGTCGAGGAGTCGACGCGTCTCACTCTTTTACTTCATTGCACTTATGTATCGTTTAATCTTGTCGTACTTGTTTTCAATAAATTTGTAAAACCTTATGGGACCTATGTTTGTAAACTCTGTTTGTTTTAAATAATGATCAAACGTTGTATTTTACAAAACGACACTTTAGGTCGTTCAATATAACCTTGTATGAGATGCCATGATCGCTACACCCAGGTATTCAATTCCGCTGCCATATAACAGGTAAATTCAGGGTGTGACAGATTGGTATCAGAGCTAAGGTTATAGCGAACTAGGTTGTATCTTGGACCCTAGACTATAACCACATCATCATAGCATCTCATAATTTCATCACGAGTGCATATTCACTTTACATGGTTTTATACCACAATACAGTTCATAGCTCGGGTGCGTAGTCACCTACATTACTTGGGTACTTTGTTGCCTACATCACTTAGGTGTGGATCACCTACATTCATGGCATCACTTGGGTGTGCGATCACCTACACTACATTACACGGGTCACTTTCATTCATTTTACATCTGTTGTGCAATGGGGTGTGAAAACATAGGTTACAAGTCTTGTATGGGCGGGACTTGCAACTGAATGGTTTGACATCGCCTTTGCTGTCTAAACATTTTCTCAAGGAGTCTTGGACATATTACGAGTATAGCTGAGCTAAGTATTGCAAAATTCATTAAACCTCGGTAGGATATAGACTGATCACCTATATTCGACCAGGGACAGTGGGACATGGACTGATCACCTATGTCTGACTCAAAGGTGAATTTTGGAATACTGAGAGCAGTTATGTTAGGATTATATTCGGGTCGAGTCTTACAAAATTTCTGAAAATCCAAAATTCATATGAATACATAAACACAACATCTCATGAACATACACATATATACACAGTATACTTACATCATGGTACCCTCATTCATCACAGTCTCACTAAGTCATAATTACCATTGAGCCGTGTTCTCATTCACCTACCTTATCAATACTTCTTCAGACTTAGACACGTAGGATGCCTTTCCATCTACCAATGAACCTATGCCAACTATACCTCGATATTATTGGAGTATTCACCGTCATCGGGCGATGACTTCCACTGTAACTTTACATGAGACCAATTCAGAGGAGACAATCAGTTATGATACTTAGACATTCGAGTCTCAGCAGGCTACCTTACATTCTCACTATCACCATCATTTACCATTCTCTAGTCTCACTACTCACTAAATTTATAAGTGGATATTACCAATGACTTTCCTAGAAAGACTTTACATGCCATCTTTGAGAAGAATTCCTTGACACATTAAGATCATTCGAAACTCAACAGGAATCATGAGATATCACAATTATCACTGACCTAGTTGTCAAGATTCTACCATCTCGAAAGTACTAGCCTACCCGAATTACAAGATTTGTTTCGATACGAATGCTCACTAAACAACACTATAAAGATGAATCCAGCCTTCTAAACCGGACTATAGAACCTTCAAGTGAACATGATCTCACCAATAGGCATTATCCAAATTAGATGTTAGACATCAACGCATAAATGTAGACATACCCACCCGACTATTTGATCATTTTTAATGCCTACGTGTTTCAATGAATTCCCTCCAAACTACAATTATACAAATCATACATCTTGTAAGAAATTATTTCTTAGAAAGTCGTCTGCTTAAAGTTTTAAATTCATTTATTCGGATACAAATTATGAACAAAACACTCAATCTCGAAACAAACTTTGAAAATCAATCACTATGCTACATCATACATATAAGGGTTTTGTAATTGATGACATAGAACATGGAAATATCTTAGTAATGGAGACTAAGCACTTTAGGTGGAGGAAGACTTAATTCATAACATTCACGATACCTATTCGGCAATCATTTTAAGGTTTTCTTTGGAATCCCAACTAGGTATAAGCATCACCTATCACCTTCAGACCAATGGTCAGAACGAGAGAACGATTCCAACATAGGGAGATATGCTTAGATCAGGGATGATTGACTTTGGAAATGGTTGGACTAACCATTTGCCATAAACCGAATTCATTTACAACAATAGTTATCACATGAACATAAGAATCACACCATTTAAGAGCACTTTATGGTCAAAGTGCTAATCACTTATTGACGGACCGAAATTGGAAAAAGCCCAATTCACTAGTCCAAAACATATTCATGAAACAAGCAAGAAGTGATTATTCGATGAATTACTCATCTTTCTATAGAAGAAATCCAACTCAATGACAAACTTGAACCTTGTGGAAGAACCAGTAGAAATCATGGACTGTAAGGTCATACAATGAAACAGAGTTAAATTCTATCATCAAAATTCGTGGGAATTCCCGAAGAAGTCCCGAGTATACTTGGGTACGGGAAGACCAAAAGCGACTCAATTATCTACATCATTTCACCAATACCACTCCCGAGACCAACATGAACTGAATTCAGGGACTGAATTCCTGTTAGGAGGGAAGAATGTCACAATTCCCAATTTCAGGTCATTTTCATATCATTCTTTGAATTACTATTCATCATTTCACAATTCATCATTTCACGTAAACTAGATTTACGGATATTCATTTGACGAAACCGGGTAGGTTAAGTCACATTATCATTCATTATACATTTCATAGACTAAGGTTAGTCTACATTTCATCACGACATCATTTGCATTCTATCACACTCGTAGAATTTATATAATTTCAAGTTATATATATTTATTTATCTTCAAATAAATAATAACACATGATTATATTTTTTAACCAATACACCAAACAATTCCCACTATGGCACTAATATTTTTATATATTAGTAATATTCCCACTAAAATTGTAAAAGTTAATTATTTTATATTTTAAGGTTTTATATTTTTAAACCTTCAATTATATTACTTATAACAATATTTGTACCAACCAAGCACTACCTATGAAAACACCCAATATTTGGAAAATTATATTTTTATAATTTTTACAAGTTCATTTTGACACAATGGTTACATTAAAAATTATTTTTAATTAACCCGGTACCCGAAAACGCTAAACCGCTCAAAACTATACACTAAACGGTACCCCGTAAACAAGTTAATACATGAAAATTTCCCACTAAACCCCACCCCCTCCCTTGGCCGGTCACTAATGTGTCACAAGGACACATGCCCCATTTTAGTTCACCATATAAAAGCCCAAATTACCTAACAAAACACATACATGCAACATCAAGATTTTTAGATCAAAAACATTTTCTTTCTCTTGTTCTTCCTCTTGAATACTCGGCCAAACAACAAGAACAATCAAGATCATTATTTTTTTTTCAAGACAAGTGTTATTTCAAGAACTAGTAATAATCTATTACAAGGTTTTGCAATATAAACCTATAGATTAATTAGGTTTATCATCAAAAATTCACAAATTCTTCAAGTAAGTTTATCAATTTCTTTTCATAAATTTTATCAAGGTTCAAGAAGCATGTAAAAATCTATACCACTAAACTTATGTTTTATATCATTTTTATCTATAAAATGAATTACTAGTGAACCTATGGAGAAATGATTGAAAAACAATGTTAGAGAACCCATGACACCCTAAGAAGGTGTATGGTAGATTAAGGGATGTTTTGTTGTTGTTGGTGATGGATTTGAACAAGAATAAACCATGAAAAACCATTTTAAACACTATATATAAAGCTACTGTCCCTATTTGCAAAATATGGTAAACTCAGTGAGTTTTGGTTAATTTTTGACCCAAGAACTAGAAAATACACTTTTAGATGAATTCATGGTCGAAAGAACGGATAAAAACGGACTTACGATGAAAAAGTTATGCCAAAAACAAGTTACACTATCCCAACCTATATAAAACACAAGTTTGATTGCTATTTTTAGAGGCAATAAATCACCTCAAAACTCTAAAAAAATGACACGTGGAAATGCACTACTATTAGAAAGTTTTTTCAAAAAAAAATTTCAAACTGGATTTGAGAGATAATTAAGGAGCCGAATTTCGAATTTAAATAGATAAAAATAAAAACAGGAGAACAAATAGGGAGGCAATGTATTTAATTTATTATTTCTATCAATTTACCAAATATGATCTCTTCCTACATATTTTTTGAAACTAAGTCATATTGATTTTATAATCATATCACAATTCGATCAACAAAACACCTACTATTATATAGCCACAAACAGGGGATAATGAATTAAGGAGAACAACTGCTTCATTGATGAAATTGACAACAATATGTTATCTCCATTTGTGTAATTATCATCATGGCAATCATTATTGGGTATGATTTCATTGATTCACTTGCTTCAATTGATTTCAGCAAAATAGTCATTTCTAATTGATGTTTTACATTTTGTAGATTTGTGTTAACCGAAAAAAGATAAAAAAAAAAAAAAATAGTGCTATACCTGAGTAGAAGGTAAACTCGAATCAAAGGTAAAAATATTTGTGACCTATTTGGTTTACTCGCTTTTGTGCTTGATTTCCGGTGAACTTTGAATTCATGTTTGGAAAAAAAATTAATGATGTTATTGAATGCATACAATGTGTTTGGTAAATGGTCTATGATCAAGAGCGTAGATTAGTCGTCACTATTTCAAGGGTTCATGTTATCACAACCTTAAGTTCGAGATCTTTGCACAAAAGTTAACAATTTGATCCAATCTTTGCACATAAAGTGTACAATACACCATCTACTTTATTAAGATTTGATTTTTGAAGTTTACTATACACACACTAGATGCGTGTTGAAATGACTTTAAGGTTTGACTTTGATATTTATGCAAACATCACAAACACTCTAGCACATTGTCGACAACAACAGATCGAACGATGGTTGAGTAGTAGACAATTCTTCTAAGTAAGTTCATATGAAAGTGACTGTGATTGAAGGTATCACCATTAACTGTATTTACCTCATATTTGATCATAAATTATGTATAGCCTTCAAAAAAAATTGGATTGAATAATAAGCACTTTTGAGTTTTGGTAAATAGCCAAATAAGCTGTATTAGACCAACGGTTTTGAGGAAATTTTTAGATGTGAATGAAGTAACTTGATAAGTCGATGCAAGTACTATATCCGACATTATGTTTTGACATTGGATAAGTGCATAATTTGTTTTTTGTAATCAAAAGGTATAAGTTGTTAAAACAAGCATTCTGAAAAACATTTTTGAAACTGCTTATTATGTTTTTGGAAAATCGAAGACTACTTGGTTAAGTGTGGTCATTTTTGGTTATGTGTGGTCATTTTTTTTGTTAATTATGCTAATGAAAGAATAATGAAGGAATGAATTTGAAAGACATAAACTGCAAGCTCTAAATCAACGCTTGAAAATGGTTAGATTCTTATACTATAATTTGTACATTAGACTTTTAGTGACTGAGTTGTATGTAGAATTTAACTTTTATGATCTTCAGATAAAGATAGAAGAGGCTGCAATGGCGACCAAGAGGCTCAAATAATTGCTTGAGTCCCACAATTCAATCCGTAAAACTCACTAATGTGGTATGTTTTCCAAGAAGCAGAATTCGTTCAGTTCATATTTTCTTATTATGCCCAACACTTGTCATCCTGATCTGCTCATTTTCTTATATAGCTGGATCCGCATAGCCTATCGACACTCTCTGAACCAGAATTGGAAGAAATAATGGAAGATATACGACTGGAGTGTGCCAGGTTTAACACTATGACACCCTTTTCCTTCAAGTTATGTTTCATCTCAGATGGGTAAAATTTAAAAAATAATCATAACAAAAAGTGAAACAGCTTGAAAGTCACCCAGGTATATTTTATGCATACAACCTGTTATTTACTTCTATCTAAAGAAAGATAATCATTGAGATAATATAGCTTTTGTAGTCATATTTGATACATTTTAATTAATAAAGCGAAAATAAAAAGTGCTTGGGGTCAACCCATCCCAACCGTACGTTAGCATAAATGACCTAAATATGTGCTTCCTTTATCATTTTTGTAATATGCTGTCCAAACTCCAAACAATATATGTATGTTTGGCATGGTCAAATCAATCAATATCATTAAGCAAACCAACATTCCCACTAGCTCATAAACAATCAAAACCACCGAAGAATCTAATTCCATTGCGGGTGAAGCAAAGGATGACCGCTGCCGTATAGAAACTTGATCAACAAAAAATTGATTCTTATGTACTGATAATGGACTCAACAAAAGTTTTACCTCCGATCTTGAGTTTGAGGAAAGGCTTCAGGTAGTCAAAAGGTATTACGTTTGCATACTTTCTTCTTTAGCATGTTTTTGACGTAATTATTCAGTTTCACTATACTTTCTTAGTATCATGTGTAATTGGCCCGGATGCATTAAAGCGATTGGGGTTCGCGTGGGATGTAGAATATGCTACATCAGATTGCTATTTGGCGTTATGAATGTAAATGGGATGAATTGTAATTCCATTAACGATGACTGTTTGTGATTGTCGAATTTGTTTTTTTTTTCATGTTTACCAAGTCTTCGCATTTGAACACATTTCAATAACATGTTAAGAAGCAATCCCAAACAGCCCTTTTGTGATAAGCTTAAATAAGCAATCCCAATCTCACATTATAAAATCCAAAACAGCCCCTTTATTACCAGTTAAGTGAGAAATTCCAAACACCCCTTTAAATGATTTGGATCTGCTGCAATATGTATATTAAAGCGGTATTTAGGTATGGCTGCTGCAATTTTTATCGCTGCAAAACTTAAGTTTTAAGGGGTGTTTGGTTCTGCTACAAAATTGCAATTTTAAAGGTTGTTTTGGGTCAGTAGTTTCTTTATATTACTACGGGTGAATTGGAGGTTAGTATGATGACATCTATGATACAGTGCGCATGCCTCATCATGAAGACAACTTATTGAAGAACTTGGAAGATGAACATTTTTTGTCAATACGAATTCGTGGTACGAGTTTTTAACAGATCATGTTTTATTGTATTTTTTATTGCGTAAAATATATATATTATAAAATAATTAGATTATTTATAAAGAAGTTCACTTTCGGAAATCTTATTTGAGATGCTGATGGTTAAAAAAATTAATTGGACCAAAGTGATTTGTGTCAACCTAGCCCATAACCAAAGGACTAATTTTGAACTGTTATACAACTCCGCTTACCCGCACCCTTTTTTTTAAGTAAGGGATTTTTTCCCCGTCCGTTTTGCCACAAATACTCACGTATTCCTTAAATTTTCAGATTTCTTTTTATTATGAATTATTTTGCATGAAAGTTCTGTAATCAGATAGTTCGAAACAAAGTTGGTGAATTGGATATTGAAAGGGACAAGATCCTTTCAGAGCTTGAGTGAGATTGTCCCGAGGTATATAGGAGAAAAGTCGATTTGGCATACAAGAGTCGAAGACAGAATGAGTTGTAACTCTGAAGTTGAGTTAACAACTATAGGTGAAGCTATGGGTGAGCGACTCGTTCACATTAGATAGGTAACAATAATTCTAAAATGATGTTAATGCTACTTTTAAGGATCACTTATCGTCCTGATCTTGAAATATTTATGGCCGTATACTTTTTGGAGGGTGCTTGGACTCTGATTATATATTAATGTCAGTGTTGCAAGTGTGTTGCTTTCTGGTAGGTTATGTGTATCTTAAGCTAAGATCGTAACTATAGATTTTTTTTTTTTATTATTTTATTATTATACTAATCATCACAGATAGACGTGCGTTTGTGTATGTCAAGGCAAGCTTGGTCTATGTATTTTGTTCCTTCTTAAGTATCATTACTACTTCCTAAATATACATTGTTCATATTAGAGAAGACAAACTTATTAGCTTTCAAATAAAAATGTAACCTATTACCTTTAAAAGTTGCTATGCTTAATTGCTTATTTGTCTACTATATTATGGATGAAATCCAGAAAACAAAGTTTCTTAAAAAGATTGTATTATGGTATTTTTGCACGTCCAGTAAGAAATCTGGCTCGGATAAAGTGAGGTTTTAACCTCTTCAATTCTTATCCTTAAAACCTAATGACTTTGGAAAACAAATATGCTTTTACATTCAGTTGAGTTGAGAGAAACAAGATCTCACTATGATCTAAACTAACCCGTTAGTAAAAAAGATGGTTAGTGGTGTGAGTTGGTTGCCCAATTCGTATAGACCCTTTATTAAAATTACCCATTTCAACACAAACCCGTGTAGACTCATTTCTCTAAAATTCAGTTTATTATTTGGTAACTTCTTTTCTTTTCCTGGCAAAACTTGATCCGTATGTTATTTTAGTTATTAATACATGATAATTGAGACCGTACGTTATTACACTTCTTGATACATGATAATGTATATTCAGAAGTTATTAACCTTATATTTTCCATTTATCACATTCATTGATTTGAAGAATATTTATGAACGAGGTTTCATCTTCGATATAAAAGATGTTAAACTATCAATGCACACTTAGCAAAGTCTTATTACTTGATGTTAATAATTTGATTCACATGTTTCTACATGTCACATACTTAATCTATCATAGTTTTATGAGTACTTACGATGCATGCCATTGATCTTTATGTGAAGCGCGTTCATTTGCGTGATCGGTGTCGTTGGAAGGAGGAATGGGCCACCCTTTGTCACCACAAACTTTAATCTCGATGCTTAACTTTTTGAGATTGATGAAAAAGGCCTATGTAACATTCTTTTGTTGAGTCCATTAAGAATCAATTTTTTTGTTGATATGTTAAAAAATACGAGGATGATTCAGTAGATACCAATAATGATACATATATTCCTTACAGTATGTATTTTTTAAAAATTGAATGCGAATTCGTATAGTATTTTGATGTTTTATTTTATTAGTATACTATTAATTTAAATAAACTGATAGAGCTAGCCCACNAATGAGCCTTAGACCTTGTCAAAACATACCAAACTATTGAAATATGTTAGTACACTTTCTTACATTTTCGGGGATATAAAGAACACAAGAAACGGCCTTATAACGAATGAGTTATGATTTTTCAAAGATATTAGTTCACTAAAATTTCCATCAGCACTAACACTTGGTATATGTTTAAGACAAACCAGAAAATCTACTAACATACATGTTGGGAGCCATTTTCCCGTCAAATGACTCAGTTCTAGAGTTGGGATTCCAAGGAACAAAAGTTAGAGCACCTGGCCTAGTTTTCAAATCAAAAAGTCGTTTGTCATTTGGACATAAAATGAGTAATCTACAACCATCCAAACATTCACAAAAACTGCCCAGAAATGGCAGTTTTGGCCTAAACACCATACTTTTTGACCATTTATCTTAAAATATGGGCACATTGAGCAAAACGTCACTACTGAACATATTTAGGCTTGGTGCTAAGCTTTCCAGAAATACCAATTTTGTTTTCTAACTCTCAATATTCACTGATTTACAACTAGTTTTCCGAGGCCATTTTTAGCCGTTTTCAGAAATTGTCAAATGTCATACTTTACGGCGAAAACTTATATTTTCACTATTTATCACCAAAAAACTATGTACAACATTATTACACCATATGAACATGTGAAATACATTATGACTTAATACGATGATATAAATTATATTTTCGACGATTATTCATATTTTGATACAATACGAGTGGTATAGATTATAAGTGTAAGTGCATACACGAATTCATTTCATAATCTAAATTAGATTACATACATTCATTTTAGGTTGCGGCTAGGAGTTGCACCTCATCACTTCAGTTCATTCACTACATATTGTACCATCATTGGAGGTGAGTTTTCATAGCCCCGTTTACATTTCATTATTTATTTCAAATCCCACGGGGGAGAATACATTGCACCATTTTTTATACGAGCCTAAGTATCAAATCCATATACATTACTTAAGTGACCACATTGTCATGTTTTAAGTCCCCTATTATCATGAACCGTTAATTGTATTTAAGCGAGAGTGAGTGGATAGATCTATTGAGGGTGACGCCTCCATCCGTGTTGGGGTTACCAACAGTCAAACGGATGCATTTCATTTGATCATTGTTAGAGTGTCTGGCAAAACACTCTTGAGGGGCATTACATACAGTCTAGCTTCGGGGTCATGAGCTTAAGAGATAATGTACACTTTTATTAATTATGTGACAGTTCGTCATTCACTTATACTTATGGTTATCGTACAACATTCATTTTCATAAACCTATGATTTCTCACAAACATTATTGTTGACCGTTTTAGAAATGTATTTTTAGGTAACTAAGATAACAACATGTGACTTGCATATGGACCATCATGGAGTCGAGGAGTCGACGCGTCTCACCTTTCATTTTATGCACTTATGTAACGTTTGATCAAGTTGAACTAGTTTTTATGAACTTGTAACACCATTATGGGACCTATTTTGTAAACTCTGAATGATTTAATGATCAAACGATGTATTTTCAAAACGACACTTTAGGTCATTCAATATAACCTTGTATGAGATGCCATGATCGTTACACCCAGGTATTCAATTCCGCTACCATATAACAGGTAAATTCAGGGTGTGACTTAAAATTTTTTAGTTGAAAAAATAAATAAATAGATGAAGGTTGCCTTTACTGTGACAATCAATCGCTTGTAGGTCGTTGAAGAGAGAAAGCTGACGTGGCGGATAAAATGAGGGTCAATTCCCTCCCTTATTGTGTCCAGTCTAAGAACACCAACCGGTAAGTATGGTTTGTCTATAACTCCATATGCCATTTATTTTGCTTTAGGTAGAGGTATGATTAATAACTATTAAAGTCGTAGTATAGCTGATAATATACATGGCATCTGTAGCCACCAGTTAAGCATGGTCTTTCATGACTAGTAGCTATAGGTATTTAAATTTTAACTAGGCAGTTTCACCCATGTTTTGAGCATGTTATTTTTCTCAATAGTTAGCATCATGGATCATTAGTGGCAACTTTATTACTTGTACCAAGGTTGTTGTGATCGAGATTTTACCATAAATCGTTTTTATCTTACTAAGATCGAAATCATAAGATCAAATCAAGATCAAAAGGTCCAACTTAAATGTCCAAATGTCTTACATGTCTAGTAGTTCGTATTTAAGACTCACTATATAACAATTCTATGAAGAAAAAAAAAGTTAAAAAAATTATACCAATATGAACTTCATGTTGTGGCCACTGCTCCAGGTCACACCTCTGCTCAGCATGTTGCTACTGAGCCCCCGAGCCTTCTTTCTCTTCAGAGGCTGAACTTCATGTGGGCTTGGCGAAGAGAACCAAGACCTGGTCCAGAACTTGAAGAACTTACAAGTATGGTCAGTGATGCGTGGTTTTGCAACCTTGCAAAAGGTTTTACTTCTCAAGGGATCTTGAGAAGCTTGCAATCCCCACCAGGCAGTGTACCTGACCGATATAGTATAGTGAGTGGCAAGTACCGGGGGATTGATCGTTCTTTCGGGGAATAGTGTTCGTTAGGATTGAATCTAATCTACTAGGTCTAAAGGTGAGGGATGATTCTTTTTGTATTTTTATGTTTTATGAAAGCAAGTTAGAATCTCAGTTTTGGAAGAAGTGGGCGGAATTAGTTGTTAGTCAACTAACCCAAAAGCTACTAATTAAATTAATGTGCAAGAAAACTAAATTAGGGTTCTACAAGGGAAGTGAAGCGTATCTACCTATGATGTATTACTCCTTGATAGCTATCCAATTCTACCTATTGAATGTTAACCTTGTTGTAACTGAAGGGTTGCTTTCCTTAATACCATTCGTGGGGGCGTGTACGATCTTCCCCAACTCTATAAGCTCCTATATTTCCTATGACGACACGTTTAGTATCCTATCATGGCCTCATTAATAGTTACTCATGCATTAAAAACAACCAATATAACCGTAGTACACATCCGATTGTCTTTCTTAATACGTTCAAGCTTGTTACCGTATAGGAGATTAGCCAGTTTTCTTAAGCCGAAGGTGAATCAATCAGTTAAACAAGAGACAATAGGAAGCAAGAATTATACACAAACATCAACAAAGGATCAATAAGATCTAATTAATTATATACAAGTTTCACACAATCATAGGTAAACACTAGGTGAATTAGCAAAACATAATCAATGAAGAGCAATCGACAATAATGATAATTGAAGACATAGCATAAGATTGAATAAAAAAACCATTACAAGATGTTTATGGAGTGATTATGACCCTCTAAGTTGCTGGAAAAACACCTACCCTAACCTTATAATCGGACTTAGAGTTTGGGGCTTACAAAAAGTGGAGTTATAATGTTATATTTATAGGCAATTTTATTGTTCGCAAAGGGTGACGGCGTCAGCCCATATAAGGGGACGACGTCATGACTATTTTCTCACCAAATTGTAGATCTTTTCGTCTTGATTCCGTGACCTCTTGAATCACCTAAATCTGAGTTCGTATGAAAATTTTATGGCCAAAACCGTGATAGCTACTACGCGCGTAAGTTATGATTGTTTTGATTAACTTGTGACGGTTCCACTTTTCTTCTTGTGCAAGTTGTCGTTCTGACGTCGTCACTCTATGGCTTCTGACGTCGTCAGGTTGAGTCCTGACGTTGTCACCTTCAAGATCTTCTAGGCCGTCTCTTGTTAACTTAAGGCCAGACGGCCTCACTTCCATTGCACCTGACGCCGTCAGGTGCAAACTACCAACTTCTTTTCTGGGGCGTCACGTGTAAAATTCTACCACTCTGATCTTCAAGTGATGGCGTCAGCATCCAAAGCCTGATGTCGTCAGGTGTAAAATCTTGACTTTCCTTGGTTTTCTTCATTCTTGAGCATAAAAATGTCCAAAAAGCTCCAAAATGCTTTATATTCCAGAAATCACGTCCCAAGTACCTAAAATGAGAAAAGAAATGATTTGAGGCAATATTTGATTATAAAACACGATTTAGGGCTTAAATGACCCCTAAAAGCGTAACAAATATTTCCTTATCGAATATCCCTACACTTGGGATTTGCTTGTCCTCAACCGAATGAGCTTTTACACCAATCAAAATACAAGTTAAGGGTCATTTAACATTAATATAAAAGTAATTACAACAAATGATCATTCCACCTTAGTCAAAATAAGCACGGAAATTATACACTAGCACCCCACAATAAGTGTTTGAATACTCTCATCTCTCGGGTGTTGTAAATTTATATATCATAAATAGAAATGGAGAAATATCACTTACTACCTGTCATAGGACATAGGTTACCATAGTATTGAGAAAGGATCAAAAACCTTCACCACTTGGCGTAAGCGCCTAGGAAAACTATCAAAGAGGGCTTTTCAAGGGTTATAATATTAGGTGTAGGGATATGGAAAACACAGTTTGTTGGATAAGAGATATTTTACTGGTGGCAAGTCAATTATCTTGGTCAATTACATGTACAATGTGGCGTTGTTAAGCCAAGACTCGACTCAACTTAAGCTAATCACAAACTAACAAAAACTTAAAATAAACATAAAAGGAAAGGGGATGGTAGTCCGTATGTTTTTTCCACTTTTCTTTTTCCATTTTTTTTTGTTTTTCTTGATTTTTTATTTTATTTTATTTTTTATTTATTTATTTATTTTTGCATACACTCTTACCCTACCATCCAAAATAATACATCAAGGGGAGCTCGTTTCCTCCCTACACTTGAGCTTTTACATGAATCAAAATAAAGACTCGAATTAAGATAATCGAAACATTTGGAGTACCTTAAAACATTAACGCATCTATGGGGGGGGGGGTAATAAATGATGTTCTTACCCATCACTCCATCACACTAGTACTTTACCCATAAGTCCTAATCTTCCCGAAACAATATGTACAAGATATGACTCGACTTAGCAACAGTGTAATCAATTAGACAATTAACAAAGGGTTTAAACAAATGTTGTAACAATAATGTACTAAAGATGAGTGCATACAAGGAAGGCTAAGGTGATTTGGTTGTACATTTGGGGGTGGATTGTAAACAAATCTTCCTTTAAGTAAAATGTTTAAAGTTAGAAATGAAAAAGATAGGCTCCGAAGGGTGTATTAGGGGTATCGTATACTAAAAATGAGTACATCACAAGGGTGTGGGAGATTACTTGACCAATGAAGTCAATGTAATTATATAAACAGGCTTAAAACATGGGTTATCCTAATGCCTCTTATCATGTAGTAAATCCAAACTACACGAATGTAGTCTCACTTGTGGTCTTGGGATGAATCACTAACGCAAGTTCTAGAATCTAAATACTACCGGAACACTCACAAGCACTAAGGCTTTTCCTAACAAATCTAGGGGCGAACCTCACATATTTGGGGTAAAAATTTTTGAGTGGTACGGTTTTTGTGCTAGTCATATAATTCTTATCCATGAGATGCTTATTAAGACTAAAGTTTCACTCCTACATGTTGCAAAAAATTTTAAATTTGGTGCTAAAATTGCCCTAACAAGTATTTCTCTTAGCTTTATTACACATTCACTATTAAACAAAACAAAAATCAAGCGAAGTTGTAGTTTATAAGGCATCCTAATTTACCCTCCCTACACTTAAACCGAACATTATCCCCAATGTTCTAAATAAAAGATGTAAAAGAAAAAAAAAATAGAATGAAAGAAACTAATACTCCCCCGATTCGCTCGGTATGGACGATTTGATAACATGGTTAAATCCTCCTCCAAGAAAATGTGAAAACTCAAGATTGAAGCGGTGCCAAAAACTTGATGTGTTACATGATCTTCTTGTCGAATATAACCTGTTAAGAAAACAAACACAAAAACCAAAGCATCAAACCGAACAAAAAATTGCAACTAGATGTAATTCCAGACTTATAAATAAAAACAAAACAATTAAAGGATAGGATACTTGTGGAATGAATTACAAATAGGAACTCATAAAACATATCCACAAGTATTGACACACAAAAAAGATAGAATATATGCTAATCATGAATTGTGAATTTTTCATGTTCGAATTTTGTTCTTCTTAACGAAATATAAACTTCCCTACACTTATCTTTTTATAAAATACCTTTATATGCAATTAAGACGAGGTTAAAAACAAAATAAAGCATTTTCACAAATTATTCGAAACACGAAAATTTAACAATTATGATTAAGCATATATGACACAAAGAAACAAACAAAATAAAGACATCAAACAATTAAAAACATGGGTTGCCTCCCAATAAGTGCTTATTTTTGTTCGAGTCACGAGCATGACTCTACCCTTATTTAACAGAAATAGGGGAGGTTTTCCCTACACTTAGGTTTAAGTGCAGGTGAAAGTAGTGATACACACCCTTAGGGTGGAAATATGCCACGTGAGGTGAAGGGGGTGAGTGAATAGCTTCCTTCATCCTAAAACTACCCGGATAATATGGGTTGATGGGTGGGTCGGTTCCTCTTTTGTCTCCTAGATGTAAATATAAGGATGGAAAGTTGTGTAAAGATTGAGGTTCCGGTTCATCAACACTAGGAAATTCCCTAGAACTAAGAGTAAGGTCACTACAAAAAAATAGGCCATTTAGCGGCACCCACAAAGTGCCACTAAATACGAAACAAGTGTCACTAAAGGCTGGTATGGGAATCGGTGGCATAAAAAATAAGTGTCGCTAAGCGCGCTGCCACTAAAGGGTTTTAGTGGCACTTTTTCGTTGTGTTGTTGTAGCTATTCTGTGATTTAGTGGCACTTTTTTGTGTGTTACTAATGTGTTTCAGAGATTTAGTGGCGCATACTTTGTGTCATTAATCAATACCATGGCTTAAAGATATGCTGGTTTTAATGGCAAATAATTTGTACCACAAAAACGTATCACAACACAAATTTTGTGCCACAGTAACGACAATTTTGTATTCTTGCAAGGTTTATTCGAATACCAAGTTACTTTCAACAAAGAGAAATGATAAGAACAATTTTATTAGCTCGGAATCTCGGATAGAAGTACATTTACGTTCTTGAATATATACAACACAAAAATATCTAACAATTCACAAGTCGACTAACGTTATGCTTGGAACGTGTCAAAGGCTGAACCTATATACCTAATAAGAAATCTAAAGCTACAAAATAACCGCCAGTTTCATCCAAATGAGCAAGCCTGAAGATTCTTGCATCTCTCTTGATACCACCATCTGTAAAGAAATAAAAAAGACAAGGAAAGAAATTAGAATCTAAGATGAAGGTAACACAAACATCTATGCCATCATAATTCTCACTGTTCAAAATCATAAGCTAAAGACGTGATAGGAGTTCGAATATTACTTAAAGTGTGGACAAAAAATACATATTAGATAGATAACATCAAGTTTACCTTTGAAAAGTGAAGTCAAGCACGGCTAAGTTGTTGGTATACCTAAGTATATAACAAGTCAATAAGCAAAAATATTAGATAGCTAGTTTTAGAAAAGTAAACATGAAATATATATAAGTATTGACTTCCTGCTGAAGATCTTTGGTATCCATTCGAAAAGTTGTTTCGGTTCATATATGAGTTATCATGGATCTGTAACAAATGAGGAGAAATAAAATGATTACCATGAAAAAGGTATTGTAAAACGGATAAATATGTACATTACCATGAAGGCATCAAACAAATGTAAATCCAGGAGCTTATTAATTTGAATCGAAAAAACAAATTACCATAACTTGAGCAACTATTCGTTAACAAACATCCATCTTTACATGTGCGGCTCTTTTGTATACTTCTCCCCGCCGCATTTTTCTTGCATTGCCTGTCGAAAAATATAGGTTTTACAAACATAAACATGCTTGAAGGCTACTCGTTTTATTAGTTAATGCTTTTAATTGATTAATGTCAAAATCAAAGTAGAAGCAATTTCAAAGAAGCATTATCATTAGTCAAATTGTAGTAACCTCTTGATCACGAGCTCTTCCGATTTTGAGCGACGTCTACTGTAGTTCTGAATTTATGATAACATAAATGAAAAATAAAAATAAGTTAGTAAGTGACTTAGTAATCAATAGGAAATTATTGTACCTGAAGTTCTTAGAACTGAACAAAGAGTGAGTCTTGGAATGAATTATTCAAATCGATTATAGTCAGTGTTGCAAAAAAAGGTCTACAAGGCCGATTAATCACCGCTAGGCGCTACAAGGCCACCAACCTTGCCGATTTATGTAACTGGGTCTAACAAATAGGTCAACTATGGTCAACAACGATTAAAGACGGTCAATGGTGGTTAAACTTGCCGGAAACCTACAAATCTTGCCGGAAGTACCTAAACTCACTGTAAACTTATTTTGATAACTTATAGTAACTGTTTAAATTTATTACATGTTGTTTTTTAGAAAAAATCTTGCCAAAAATACCTAAAACTCTCCAAAAATACCCAATTGCCGGAAATACCCAAAATTTGCCATAAATGCTAATCTGATTAATCACCGATTAATCCCGCCTAAACCGATTACAAGCTACAAGGTGGTCGACCGCCTCACTACCGATTCACGATTTTTGCAACCTTGATTATAGTTAACAAATATGCCAAAAGCAAATTGTGTTTAATTCATATTGATCCATAATTTCACTATGAATTGAGTAATCTAATGAGAACACCAAAGAGAAATTCGTATTTCATTTTAAAGGGAAACCAAGGTACAACACACAAATAACTGTTAAAAATTAAACTCTAAGTAAGAATTTTCTCCACAAAAAATCTTAACCACTTAACCCTCAATCCTTCACTCATCGTAAGAGATACATACAAAGGTTTCAGAAATTCAATATAACTAACACTTGATTAGCAGATCTCAAATAACATAATGACATGATAAACATATTTAAACACTTGAAAGATAGAATAAAAAAGCTAGATCTTAGAAAACTAGTTCGTAATACATTTGTTAGGTTAACTTACAAATTAAAAAGTCAAAGTAACCAAAAAATGAACGCCAATTGATTACCTGAAGATGATAACAAAATGATTAAGAATTGCAATCTGTAGAAGATGTCGCATATGATCAAGAGTGAAATTTTAATTTGAAGGGGTTGTTTTTTCGCGATGAGAGGCGTGTATATTAGGGTTAGTTGATTGATTAAATTGGGGGATTGGAGGGAAAGCCCAATAGAAAGGCCGCCCATTTTTAACGAGGAAAATCGGAAATAGTGGCAGATTTGTAGAACATTGAAAATCATTAAACACTTTTAATGTTACAACATATTATGTTGTAACTAGGGGTGGAAACGAGCCGAGTCGAGCCTGAGCCTACCAAACCTCGAGATCGGCTCGTTTATATATATAAAGCTCGAGCTCAAGCTCGAGCTCGAGCTTTAGCCTGATTCGAGCCTCATATTTTGAGCTTGAGCTCGGCTCGTGAAAATTTTCAAAAGCTCGAGCTCGGCTCGGGCTCGACTAACTTATATATGTGTTGAATCAAAACCTATGTACAACAGTGGCAAACACTATAAAGTGCCACTAAAAATGTAAATTATTTTGTGGCATATATCATTTGTCACTACAAGAAAACTTATAGTGGCACATGCACTTGTGTCATTAAAAATGTGTGCCACTAAATGGCAGTTTTTTTGTAGTGTGTTATCACTACAAGTATTCAAACCTATATCCTCTAGTGGTGCTTGGTCCAAGGGTTCTACCTCCATCGGAATTCCTAAAGTCTCTTCTACTTCTTCCGGGTAAGTTAGGGGTGGTGTGTGTGCCTGATTATCCACCTCATCCTCCATTGTATCTAGATTACCTATGTGTTTGTTTTGTATTAGGGTGTTACGTGACATCCACTTAGGTATCCCAAAATAGTCATCCCCAGACAAACTTCCTGTTTGCTCTTTCAAACTTGTAATTAATTGATCCGTAATGTTGTTTTTTAGGTTGTCTACTCTATAATAATATTGGGCACAATCCTTGATGTACCAATTATAGTATATATATTCTCCAAGGAAATCCGAAGGAAATACGGATAACCCGAGTCGTTCCGTGTGAAGGTGTGAATGGAAAATCGATAATCGTGTCAAAACGGTGTAATGAAAAAGGGGTAAAAGTGATAGTGATGAGAATTACACTAATGATAATGAAATAAAATCACAAATAAACACGTAGGTAAGTAAAGCACGTAATTAAAACCTAAAAAGGTAAATAAAACGTAAAATAAACGTAAACGCGCAAAATAAAAAGTGAATTTAAGGCAAGACTACTCCTCTGGGAATGAAAATAATTTTTCTACGTTCTAAATGACAAAATAAAATTTTAGGAAAAAGAAAAATATTATTTTGACTTTTTATTTAATTTTTATTAATTAAAAACTATTTGTAACTATTTAAAATAAACTAAAATACTATTTAATATGAAATAAGCTAGAAAAATCAAAATTTAATTTTTAAAATTATAAAATAACCTAAAACTAATTTTAAAACTGAAAAATATTTTTTTGATTTTTATTAAATTTTTATTAATTAAAAAGGATTTAAAAATTCTTTAAAACTAATTTTAATTAAAATATATAGTAAATGACTTAAGAAAATTATGAAATTTTTCAGGGAAATCTCAAATATTATTATAAACCTAGAAAAAATAAAATTACCTAATTTGAAACCTTAATAAGCACTTTTGGAACAAATAAGCAGTTTAATAAGCACTAAATTATAAGCAAATAAGCACTAATGAGCACCAAACTTTCACAGAAGGTCCAAAGTATTTATTTAAGCTTAACTCCACTAAGTTTAACCAAAAAGGTACTTAAAATAAGCAGATGGGCACAAAAGCAGTTGCAATAAGCACTTGTGAATAAGCAAATGAGCCTTTAAAGGCACAATGAGCTCAGGAACAGTAAAGACCACATAAATAAGCATAAAACAACTAGTGAAATACAGATAAGCACACAGATAAGCTATATAAGCACTAGCACAGTTGAAGAAATTAAGACAGAAACACAGAAATGGCACCTACTTTAAGCACTAAATTAAGCAGTCTGTAAAAAGCAGATAAGTAGAATTTTAGGGGGGCAAAAGCAAGAACACCCACCAGAGATCACAAAAAACCAAAAAGCCCTAATTTGTTTCAACCAATTGAAACCCAATTAGACCCTAGTACAGAGTACTGTAGCAACTGATATATTGGATGAACAAAAATGGGACAGACTTGTAGATCTGATATAAGCTATCAAATGATGTTTGTTTTGCTTGAAATTGATTATATCTAATCTATGCTAGGTTATCTAACCCCAGAAGCAAGATTAGGCCCTATTATCAACTTATGATCTACTATTTTAATCCTACAAGTAGCCTACATGAACTGGTTATGAGCAGATACTTTGACTTTTTGATATGCACCTAAGGTTGACTAAATTGAATTTTAATGATCTAAATCTACTTAATAGTAACTGTTAATGATGTTTAAACCTAAAATTGCTAAACCTAAACACTTATGCTATGGATTGAATACTATAACAGCTACAATTTACCACTTATGCAGGCTGTAGAGATTTTTAGGTGAATTTTTGACTTTTTCTATAATAGTTTCAAATTTTATGACTTACTCGACTATATATAGACTAAAGCAAACTAGCAATGCAGAGTATCAAACAGATAAACATCTAAATCATGCAGAACACAATAAATCCAAACACTCCTTAAATACTAGGTTAACACTACAACTATTAAATTTATCCTTAAACCTGCTGTTATTAAGCTTGAAACTAATTACCTAATCAATATTAAGACTAATTAAACTCTCAAAATCAACAAAGAACATCAAGAACAAGGACTTGTAGTTTATACTAATATAAGGCAGTGGATATGAAAACTTAGGCTAAAGCAGATAATCACTAAACATAAGCATTCAAATAACTCCAAATAAGCAGTATCAGCATAAAAAAACTATAAAGTACCCTAAATAAGCTACTTATGAATAAAATGCTAGAAATTAAAAATGAAGAACTTACAATAGCATCCCCCTCAGCTCAAACAGAGGGGGTTCACTATGCTAGCCTGTCTTTGGACAGGCTAATCACTTCCAGTACACTGATTAGACTATCAATTCGTACCCAGATTCATCATGAACACGAACAGTTGACCAACGTTGACTTTAAGTGAAATATTGAGTTTTTACTGTTTTTTGTCCTAAATACACTCTCACAAGAGCTAAAAAGCTAATATGAGCTTTAAACTAAATGAAAGAGCTTGTGTGCAAGCTGACTTTTAGAAAAGTAAACATATTTTTGGATTTTTTATATTTTTCTTATTTTTTTTGTATTTTTTTTTATAAAAGTTTAGTGAGTGTACTAAATTGAGTTTATAAAAGCTATTAATATGACTAATGTAAGCTCTGAAAACAGGAAATAAGCTATTTAAACAAGTATTAAGCTAAAACGAAATTTAAACAATCAACTAAAACATAAATTAAAACCATTAGCTAAGAACTTTCATTAAAAACTTAAATTTATTACTGGAAATACATTTGAGAAACTAAATGGACAGTATTTTATTACATTAAAACCTACACACTCGAACAATGAGGCAGCGGTGCCTTTATATAGCAACAAAGGAGAAGAGCTAGGGTTTTATGGAAGACCCTAGAAGCTCATTTGTGGCTGTTTGATCCTTATCCCAGTCATTATGTCGACATCTTATCTCATCTTGGCCCTTGAATTAGTCCTTATCTCCTTGCCACGTTTCTCAGTCCAATCACAAGGCTTCATTCTGCCACGTTGGGGAATATATGACAACATTCTCTGACAAGTCAGACCTTCCAGAAGGTGTCTAACCTCGTACTAGAATCTTGGATAAATATGATGGAAGCAGGGTAACTCTAATGAAGGGGAAGAACAGTAACTAGATGGCGCCTTTTTTTTTATTTTATACGGTGGGTGGGTTAATGGGTTACGGGGTTCAATTTAAATGGGAATTGGGTGGTGATGGGCTTGTAGTTTATTTGGGCCAGCAGTAGTGGGTTTAGGATTTGTTGGGTTTATTTGATTTGGGTTATAATGCTTTTGGAAGTTTAGAGTTTAAGTGTAGGATTGTAGCAAAAATTAACCAAGGGACCAAAAGTGTAATTCCTGAATATATAAGGACCCAAGCTGCCAATCTTCAAACATCTTTATCCAAGGGCTTATTGTGGCATCTTTGAATATATGAAGGGCTCACTTTGTCATTTCTTCAAAATCCATCTTTCAAGGACCATTTTTGACATATGATGAAACTTGGAGGACCATTCATGTAAACTTTATCAAACTCCTTCCAAGGGCCATTCTTGTAATTTCTGAAATTATGAGGACTTCAATGGACTTTATAGGCTTTGACTTTGACCAGTAGCTTTCCCGGTTCCGGCTTTTGACACTTTTTCAATTCTCGTGCTCGTTTTGTCACTTTCTCGTGATTTTTCGTCCTTTTCTTATAAATCCATGCCTGCACATTCAAAAACACAAAAACACGAATATTTGGAAATTATGGGTTAGTTTTTGGTCTATTTGGTCGGGTTTTGGTCAATAAAAGGTATATGTATTAACATATACCAAAATCCCCCAGACTAAGGTATTGCCGTGTCCTCACGCAATGTAATCACGTCACGCTTTTGAGATAAATAATTTAGAAAATCTTTTTACTAACTTTGAAAAGTAGCAAGAATGTTCAAAAGAGATTTCAAAATCATTTATTCCCTAAAACTCCCCGTTTATCCATTTTATTTAACGTACTAACTTTACACTACTTATTTTTGGATTTTTATATTTTTCATACTTTATTCTTGTGACAGTATGTTGACTTTCATTATTATGCAATAACGTTTAGGGTCAAAAAGTAGAAACACGTCTCATGGAGAAGTGACCATACGGATAAAGTTCGTCATCCTTGATTTTTCACAAGTCCCCAAACTAAGCGTAAAAACGAGATCACAGCCTACTTACAAGTTAGATGCTAACGCTACTCATGGAAGTTACTTGTAAATAACTTCTCGCTCCCATTTCCTATTTGATGGTATCTATTTATTTTATTTTTGTGAGAGAAATGAATTTCTTCATAAACATCTCGTTTTCATAATTATTAGTCCGATAAAGATACTAAATTAAGACGCTAAGTAGTTTCTAATTCTTCTCTCGAGAACCGTTGCATACAAAAATGAGGTACACATCAAGGTCTCTGATTTAACACGATTTTGAGGAGTATCCCTTTTATTGGCGACCGAAACAACTCATCTACGAGTCCAGAGACAGAAGCTTTTATTAGGACCTCCCCGGAGTCGAGATTTGGCATTATTAAAAATTATTAAGCACATTAACGTATTAGTCCTCGGCCTTTTATAACAATCACTACATCGGCTGCGAACCGGCAAGATGTAATAGTCTATTATGACCTTGGAATTTTCCTCTGCCTTTTTGAAGTCTACAACATCGGCTGCGAACCGGCAAGATGTAGAAAACTTTTATGGCTTTGGATTATTATTATTATTCATTCATTATTAGCTTTGCCAAATCCCAAGTCCTACGGCTTTTATAACAATCACAACATCGGTTGCGAGACGACAAGATGTGATAGTCTATTACACCGTAACACTGGCAGTACCTTGATGTGCACCCAACTCTCATAAGCAAGGATCCTTTTGAAAAGAACAAAAAACTAAGTTTCGCCAAAACCTAACATCTCTAATTATTTTTACACATAATATTGGGTGAAACAATTTGGTGGGAGCAAAAAGCTACAAGTACCTACGATGAGCTCTAAAGAGAACCAACTACTCCACGCTTAGCATCTAACTTCTAAATAAACTCTATCATTTCTCGTTCTTTGCAAATTTAAAATCTCAAATAATGAGATCCGCGAATGCTTAGCCGATAATCGAATATTAAGATTATATTGGTTAAGGGAACAAGCTAGGGCTCAACATGCCCGGATCAAGTCAAAATTTTATTCCTACTCTCGCCAGCTGGAAAGTCAACAAGGTGTCAAAACACTTATTATATTTTTCCAACTTTTTTCAACTTTTTCTCATTTTTTTGTGCTTTTTTACTTTATTTTCATCATTTTTTTCATTAAATTTTTCAAAATTTTTCAATTTTTTAGGAAAAACAGGGCTGCGAGAGTAAACAGCTAAATGAAAGTGCATGGCAAAAGTCAAATCGAAGATTCACCCCCCCAGACTAAAGGTAATCATTGTCCTCAATGTTTCAAAGGTAAGGGTAATCCTACGTAAAATCTAAGGCCGTTTATTAATTATGCCAACTAGACAAACGTTAGTCGATAAGATTATTGGATATATAATATGGATCTCCATAAGCAACGAAGAATGATACTCGAGTGGAGAGAATGACAAAACCACGAGCATGAGAGTAATCACAATTCGGGACAATCCTGGACAATCACAAACAACCATGAAAACACAAGAATGGAAGAGGTCGCCCCCCTCACGTTACTTTATTAGAAATAAAAAGATAGATGGATAAGCATGGGGTGCCTCCCACGAAGCGCTTGTTTTTGATTACCGAGTCACATAGCTTGACTCGATCCCCGAATTCAGTCATCCTTAGGGAAAGTTTGGAGGTTAAGGACACCATTGGGTGGTTTGTCCCCTCCGAAGTAATGTTTAAGTCGATGACCGTTCACCTTAAAATTAGGACCATCCGATTGAGACAACTCAAAGGTGCCATAAGGAAATACTTGGGCAATGGTGAACGGTCCAGACCAACGGGATTTAAGCTTGCGCGAGAAAATCTTCAATCTAGAGTTAAAAAGAAGGAGTTAGTCTCCAATATTGAATTCACGGTTCTTAATCTTAGCATCATGAATCCTTTTCGTTTTCTCTTTGTAGATTAAAGAATTCTCGTAGGCTTGATCACGTAACTCGGCCAATTCATTTAATTGCACTTTACGGTGATCACCCGCGGTTTGAAGGTCAAAATTGGCATGCTTTAAAGCCCAATAGGCCTTATGTTCTAATTTAATGGGCAAGTGACAAGCCTTTCCGTACACCAACTTATAAGGAGTACACCCGATGGGGGTTTTGTAAGCGGTACGGAAGGACCACAAAGCATCATCTAACTTATCGGCCCACGAGGCACGATTTTCTCCTACGGTCCATTCTAAAATCCTTTTAAGTCAACGATTGGACACCTCGACTTGACCACTCGTTTGCGGATGATACGTGGTACTAAGGCGATGGGTGACTCCATACTTAAGCATAACTTTGGCAAATTGGGCATTACAAAAATGAGTACCGCGATCACTAATAATAGCACGAGGTGTCCCGAATCGGGCAAATAAACTCTTCAAAAACTTAACCACAACTCGGGCGTTGTTGGTAGGGAGCGCCTTGATGAGTGTGTAAATACTCATCATTTTTATCGTATTGTAACTGCCAAAACACGTGAAAACACTCGGAAATACATCAAAATAATGAAAATATCCCAGGGTCGTGTTTTATATGCAAAATGATCAAAAACAAATGAAAAACGAACAAAGTGTTGCATAATTGGCAGTTTCAGTCCCTCAACTTTCAAAACTTGTCAAAATCAGTCCCTAGCCATTTAATTTGTAAGAAAAGTCATCAAAGGTCCTTGGAAAATCAAAAATTGTCATATTTGGTCCTTTGGTGAAAAGTTTCAATGTTTTGCAAAATTGGTCCCTGCACTTTGCAAAGTTGTCAAAAATGGTCCCTGGGATTTAAATTTAGGAAAACATCAATCATGGTCCTTGTACTAATGAACTTTGGCAGAAATGATCCTTTGGTGATAAGTTTGGAGATTGTACAAGTTTGGTCCCTGTAGTTTGGAATTTGGCAAAATTGGTCCCCGGGAAATTTAAAGATGGAAATAAATGACAATATGGACCTTTGGAATTTATGACTTGGCAAGATTGGCCCTTTGTCGAAGTTTAGGATAATGGCAGATTTGGTCCTCGAAAAATCAGATTATTACATCTTTGGTCCTTGGGCTAATTACTAATAAATCCCATACTACACCTAAACTATTAACCCAACACCCATCTAAACCCAATACCCCATAACCCTTTTCTTATTATAACCCAGCAAGCCCAACTTAACCCTTAGCCCAAAACCCACCCCGTTATTTAAATAATCCCCAGGTCAAACCAAAGTCAAACCTATACCCTTCCCCCTTCCCCCGTTTTACCCAGAGAACAAACCACCACCACCACTACTGCTATACTCCACCACCCTACCCACCTCAAAAGCTCCACCCCAGCTCCAATTCCCCATCCCACTATCTCCATTATACTCACAACCCCTACCTAACCACTCAATTGCCAAGCTGGCAATCCAAACTCCACAACCAAACTTTCCCGCCAAAATGGAATTGAGGGTTTAGATCATGGTTACTTTAAATAGACGAGTGGGATTTGATCAGGAAGGCACAAGGGTGACAACTGTGATGTTTTCACACTCAGAACAAGCACAAGAAGCAAGTTCCACCTACCTCTTAGTATAGTATAAATAGAAGCTCTTTGTAGCCATGAGAGGCATCCTTTTTCTTGTAATCTTTCTGTTTTAGTTTTAGTTGTCAATTGTAATTTAAACTTTCAAGTTTAATTGAAGTTTCCTTTAAGTTAATTCAAATTCGTATTTTCAATCCAAATCTCAAATTTCTTATTACTTCCTTTAAAGTGTTATTTATTTAGTCTCAGAATGTTAGTTTAAGTTTGTTAATGTTATTTGAGTCAAAAGAAATCAAAA
>LBNU01005022.1:152467-164716 GCA_014162995.1 Artemisia annua
GGTACTAAGGCGATGGGTGACTCCATACTTAAGCATAACTTTGGCAAATTGGGCATTACAAAAATGAGTACCGCGATCACTAATAATAGCACGAGGTGTCCCGAATCGGGCAAATAAACTCTTCAAAAACTTAACCACAACTCGGGCGTTGTTGGTAGGGAGCGCCTTCGCTTCCACCCATTTTGACAAGTAATCGACGGCCACGAGTATATACTTACTCCCTCTCGAAGACGGGAATGGACCCATAAAATCAATACCCCAAACGTCAAAGATCTCATATACTTGAATAGAATTTTGGGGCATTTCATCTTTTTGAGAGATTTTTCCTTGACGTTGGCAAGAATCACAAGACTTCACCAAGTCTTGCGCATCCTGGTATATCGTCGGCCAATAGAAGCCGGAATCAAAAACTTCTTGGCGGTGTAGTTGGCACCATGATGTCCCCCCGTGGGTCCACTCTGGCATGCCATAAGTATGTCATCGGCTTCCTTGCCATGAACACACCGCCGTATGATTTGGTCGGCACAAACTCTAAACAAATAGGGGTCGTCCCAATAATAGTGCTGAACGTCCTTAAAGAATTTCCTCCTTTGTTGGGACGACATCCCTTTTCTAATGAAATTTCCCGCAGGGTAATTCGCAAAGTCAGCGAACCATGGGATACTAGAATCATGTGTCAAGCTCCTAAGTGTCTCGAGAGGAAATGTCTCGGTGATTTCCTTTTCCTCAAGATCACTTTGATGGGGATTTTCAAGTCTAGACAAATGGTCGGCGGCTGGGTTCTCCGCTCCTTTCTTGTCATGAATTTCGACATTGAATTCTTGAAGAAGGAGAACCCACCGCATCAATCTTGGCTTAGCTTCTTGCTTTGCAATTAGGTATTTTAAGGCCGAATGATCCGTATACACTATGCATTTTTTCAAAAGAAGGTAAGGTCTAAACTTTTCAAAGGCATAAATGATGGCTAACATTTCTTTTTCGGTAGTCGTATAATGATATTGAGCATTGGTCATAGTCTTACTTGCATAGTGTATCGGCTGAAAATACTTAGTCTTTCGTTGCCCCAAGACCGCCCCGATAGCATAATCGCTAGCATCACACATAAGCTCAAAAGGCAAGTCCCAATCGGGGGCAACTAAGATCGGAGCCTCCATTAACTTCTTCTTAAGGATATTAAATGCTTCAACACATTCATTTGAGAAGAAGAACGGGGCGTCTTTTTCAAGAAGGTTGGTCAAAGGTCGGGCTATCTTAGAAAAGTCTTGTATAAATCGTCTATAGAAGCCGGCATGACCGAGGAAACTTCGGATTCCCTTAACGGTCGTGGGATGAGGTAATTTTGCGATCACATCGACTTTGGCTCTATCTACCTCAATCCCGGCTTTGGAAATCTTATGGCCGAGGACTATACCCTCGTTAACCATGAAATGGCATTTCTCCCAATTTAGAACCAAGTTGGTGTCTTCACACCGTTTTAGCATTTTTTCTAAATGGGAGAGGCAAGTGGTAAAAGAATTTCCATAGACCGAGAAGTCATCCATGAATACTTCCATAGAATTCCCGATCATTTCTTGGAAAATGGCCATCATGCACCTTTGGAACGTGCCTGGAGCATTACATAAGCCGAAGGGCATACGTCGATAAGCAAACGTCCCATAAGGGCAAGTGAAGGTGGTCTTTTCTTGATCGTGAGGGTCAATGGATATTTGAAAGTATCCGGAAAAACCATCAAGAAAACAATAGAACTCATTTCCCGCTAGACGTTCTAGCGTTTGGTCCATGAAAGGAAGTGGGAAATGGTCCTTATGAGTCGCTTCATTAAGCTTCCTATAATCAATAAACACTCTCCATTCGGTGATGAGACGTGTGGGAAGAAGTTCATTATCATCATTAGTAACGTCGGTCACACCGCCTTTCTTAGGAACACAATGGACCGGCTAACCCATGAGCTATTGGAAATGAGGTAAATCATCCCAGCGTCGAGTAATTTGATAACTTCATATTTGATCACTTCGTGGATCTTTGGGTTAACCCGTCGTTGTTGTTGGACGGACGGTTTAGAATCATTTTCAAGTAAAATCTTATGCGTGCAAAAATGAGGGTCTATGCCCTTTATGTCGGATATACGCCAAGCGATGGCATTCTTATGCTTCTTAAGCACATCAACGAGTCGGCTCTTCTCCTCATCTTGAAGGTGTTTAGAAATAATAACGGGAAATTTTTCGGTTCCTTCTAAGAAAGCGTACTCAAGATGAGGAGGTAAATCCTTGAGCTCGGGCTCCGGAGGATTTTCGTTGGACAGCTCAATTTCTTTAACTTCTTCAACGTAAATATCTTTTGGAGGGAAATATGGAGTCGGATCCTCATTCAACAGTTTTTCAAGCAAAAGAATATCTCCCTCGACATCGATATCAGATTGATCAATTTCCGGTGAAACTGATTCAGCAGAAAGACAAGTCTCGATCTCTTCCAAGATGAAATCACTTCCCTCGAACGAAGTAAGGGAAGGGGAAGTATCGGAAAGGATTGGTGTAGAAGAAATAGCAAGTGAAGAAGAAGAATCATCAATAGAGGTAGAAAGAGAAGAATTATCATCGGGAAGAGAAAAGTAAGAATCATTAATGGGAAAAGAAGGGGAAGAAGTGGGATTGCCACTTGAAGTATCATGAGAAAAACCGAGAAGCTCTTGAGAATACTCCTCCGAAACTTCATCAATAACATCGATTCGGTTAACGGACATGCAATCATCGGTGGAGGAGTATCTCGATGTTTGGTCCAAGTTAATTGTGATGGCTTCATTACCATTTCGCAAGGTGATTTCTTCATCGTAAACATCAATCAAAGCACGACCGGTCCTTAGGAAACCTCTCCCGAGAATGAGAGGAACCCTTGGATCGGGATCAAAATCGACAATCACAAAGTCGGCAGGGAAATGGAATTTTCCAACATTAACAATGACATCCTCGGCTATTCCAATGGGATGAGACGTAGATCGATCGGCGAGCTCGAGGGTCATGCACGTGGGAGTAGGATCGGGAAGAGATAATTTCTTCCACATCGTTTTAGGCATAAGGTTAATGCTAGCACCAAGATCGGCCAAGGTGAAGCATTGAACCATCCCCAGAAAATTACACGGAATAAGAAACTTGCCGGGATCTCCAAGCTTTTCGGGAAGCTTTTTAAGAAGAACCAAACAATTTTCATTCAAAGGCGTTTTAGTCATTTCAAACAATTGTTCTTTTTTATTCAACAAATTTTTGATCATCGACACAAATTTTAGCAATAAAACAACGGCATCCGCGAGACTCAAATCAAAGCGAAGATCTTGAAAGATTTTATAGAATTTTTCCTTTTGGTAGTTTATTGTCTCACGGTGCTTTTGATCATTTAAACGCGAAGGATAAGGAAGCCTAGTTTTAATTGGTTCATCTTGTTCAAAAGTAACTTTTTCCTTTCCTTTAGACACATTTTCCTTTTCTTTAGACGTATGGACAACCGGAGGTTGGATCTCTTTGGTCCTTCCGTTATTAGTAGGAAGTTCCGTATCCGTTGTCGCCTCGGTTTCACCAGTCGACTACTTAGGAGGAAAAGAAGAAGACGCGGTAGTCGGAGCCGTGGGTCCCTTATATGAAACACCACTTCGTGTCGTGATCGCCTTAACATCGCCCCTCGGGTTAGCGATCGTGTTGCTTGGAAGAGACGGAGTACCCGAGCCCGAGGGTCGATCATTTAAATACTTCTTGAGTTCGGCCATTTGATTAAGCATCATTTTATTCATTTCCTCTTGTTTTTGCATAAATTGCTTGAGCATTTCATCCGAGGACGTTTGGTTTTGATTCAAAACTTGATTTTGATTATTGAAATTTTGTCCTCGGTTGTTTTGATAAAAACCTTGATTATAATTTTGAAAATTTCCATGATTAACATTTTGAAAATTCCCTTGATTTAGGCCTTGATAATGTTGAAAATTTCCACAATTTTGTCCTTGATTGAAATTTCCCGGATTTTGAAACCATTTTTAACACGATTATTGATTATTACGATTTTGCACATTCTGGTTTTGAGGTGGGTTATTAAAACCGGGTGGTCCAAGATAATTGCTGGAACGGTAGATGAGGAGATTCCGATCTCTTTGGGGTTGGTAACCGTTACCACCCGTGTTTGCAGCATACACGCTCTCGTGAGCAAAGGCACCGGTTGCCGGACACTCATAATACGGATGTGGACCACCACACGTTTCACAACTTTGACTAACAACATTGACGGTTTGAGAAGGTTTTTCTTTTTCTTTATCTTTGACGAGTAAACCGATTTGTTTGGTAAGAGTCGTAAGAGCGTTCATCATGTCGTCGTTTGATTTGCTACTAGTACTCGAGACTTGGGTTTTGCATCTAGAATTCCTCACTCTCGCTTTGTTTTCAATGATTGTGAAAGCTTCTTGAGTGTTCCTAGATAACAAATTTCCACCCGCAGCAGAATTGAGGGAATCTTTATCAGCGGGATTCAACCCATTATAGAAAGTATCGATCTGATGCAAGTCGGAAAACCCGTGATTAGGACATTTTTCAAGTAAATCTTTGAATCGATCCCAAGCTTCGCTGAATGATTCATCAAAAGCTTGTTGGAACCGGAAAATTTGAGTTCGAAGATTAGAAGTTTTAGAAGGAGGATAGAAATGATTGATGAATTTGTTTGCTAGATCACCCCAAGTATGAATCGAATTCGGGGGCTCTTTTTCTAGCCAAGTTCGGGCAGCTCCTTTGAGTGAAAAGGGAACAATTTCATCTTAACCACATTATAAGGAACTTGATTGATCTTAATTGTTTCAGCAATGTCGGTGAAATTCCTAATGTGAACATAAGGATCTTCGTGATCAAAACCGTGAAAGGATATACCCGTGATAAGATTGAGTAATCCGTGGTTAATCTCGAATTGGTGTGGGATATCGGGAATCACGATGGCCCTCCTCACACCTTGAAAGGGTGATTGGAGTTGTTCTTCCATCGGACGTAAATCATAAACCGGTTGGGGTCCCACCGGAGGGATCCCGTTTTGTTGTGCACCACCCACCGGCGAGGGTACAACATTTTGACCGTTATTGTTCATTTCCTCAACGGTTGGAGAAAGAACACAATTCGTGCTAATATCGTCGAAGTTATTCAAACTCGAAAAATCAACCCGATGATTATGTCGAATAATCCGTTCGGGATCCAAAAGAGGCGAAATAATATCGTTAGATGAAGAACGGGTGCTCATACACCAAAAATAAAGTGAAATTTTAAAAAGTTAAAAAGAAAAATAATTTTGTAAAGGAAAATATTTTTGGATTTTTTTATAAATAAGAAAATTAAAAATCACAATATTTTTTTTGTCTTTTTCTTTTGTTTAGTTATTTTTTTTGGGAACGATTCGTCACCCGAAATCGTTTCCTTCAAATCTACTCACAACGAAGGAGTTGGTTGTAGCATTAAAGTAATCCGAAACCGAATAATTTCACAATCTCTTTTGCGTTCAAACTTATTTGGTTTACAACACCCCTCCTTCAACGGAAGAGCGAGGATGTTTATTATATTTTTGGTATTTTGCAAACACTTTAGGAAAAGTGTTTAATATTTTTGATTTTTTTTTTGGTTTTTATAAGAAAATATTCACAAGGAAGGTTTTCAAAACACAATTCGAAAAACGAAAACCAAAATTCACTTCAACCTTCCCCGGCAGCCACGCCAAAATGATTGATGTGTTGTGTATAGTATATATCCAAGTAATTTCTCAACAAATAAGAAATACCCGGGTCGTAGTCCGTGTGAAGGTGAATGGAACAGTAGTTAGCGATTTGTGAATTTGTGTAAAGAAAAGTGAAATAAAAGGGAATGTGTTGATTTTAAAACTACAATTTATAAAAATAACAAGTAAACACGTAAATAGCACACGTAAATGAAGCACTTAAGTTAAAATGTAAAATTAAACGTAAATCCCGGGCTAATCCCGAGATTAAAAGGGTAACTACTAAAAATAAAAGGTCTAGGAGTGAAAACTAAATTTTATAAAATTCTAAATGTAGTTAAAAACTTTTTAGAAAATTAAAGTTATTATTTTTACTTCTTTTCTTTAATTAGAATTAATTAAAAACTCTTTTTGTATTTTTGTTTAAGATTTAAATAGTAAATAAAAATGAGAAATGACTTAAAAACTGAAAATTGAATTTTATAAAACCTAAATTAACTGAATACTATTATTGAAATTAAAATAAATTTTTTTTGTCTTTTTGTGATTTATTATTAATTAAAAAGGATTAAAGATAACTTAAATTCTAATTTAATTATTAAAATATATTAAAATACAAATAATTAAGAAAAATGAAAAATTACTTTTTTAAAATTCTAATTTAACTAAAAACTAATTTTAAAAATAAAAATATTTTTTTGGATTTTTCTTTACTTAATATTAATTAAAAACTAATTAAATTGATTTAAAACTAACTTTAATTAAAATAAATAGCAAATTACTTCAATTAAATCTGGGATTTTTCTGGAAATTCTATTTTAATATCTAGAACCTGTGAAAAATAAAAGTGGCAGTTTGCTAAACCTAAATAAGCAATATGGGCAAATAAGCAAGTGGAATAAGCAATTTAATAACCCAATAAGCACTTTTAAGACACACAGAGCTCAGGGACAGTAGAAACAACATCTATAAGCATAAAACAACTCATATAAGCCAGATAAGCACACAAATGAGCCAAGTAAGCACTATAGCAGTTGCATCTTTTCTCACAGAAACTAGTGTCACATGCCTTACTTTGGGCTGTCTAAAAAGCACTCCAATAAGCTAATTTATAGGAACTTAAGGGGGCAAAAGTGCGATCACCTACCAGAGAACTCAAAAACACAAAAAGCCCTAATTTCTTTCACCCAATTGACCTCTAATTTTACCAAAGTTCAGCAAAGGAAAACTGTTTTAACTGCAGATTTTGACTTTTGATTGGGCAACCTAAGTTTGACTCTAGCCAATTTATACAGCTCAAATCTATTCCTAGGTGTTAAAATAGCTTTTTTCAACTCTAAAATCACAACCTCAAACACAAATTGTAACAATTCAAACAAATGCAGAATGAACAATAACAGATATTGTGCACAGATTTTTGGTGAACATGAATTTTTGACTTTTTCTGTTAAAATGACCAATGTTGTGACTTAACTGTCTATTATTATCCTAATGTATACTAGTGAAGCAGAAAACAAAGCAAGTTAACAACTAGAACACACCAAGATCAGTTGAACCAAACACCTTTTAATCCTTATGTTTACACTACAACTTTGATATTAAACCTAACACTTACTAATTTGATGATTATAACAGATTACCTAGACCTAACTAAAGCTATTTGAGCAACAAAGAAGCACAAAGACCAAGTAGAACAGATAAATGCATATTACACTAATCTTAGGCAATAAAAACACAACTAAAAGCTAAAACACATAACATCTCATCATAACCATTCCAACTAACTAAATATATCTACAATAAACTAACACAAGCAGAAACTCAACTAGATAAACAGATTATACTAAATCTACTTTAGAGGAATTAAAAAATGGAGAAACTTACAAAGATTTCCCCCTCAGCTCAAACAGAGGGGGTTCACTATGCTTGCCTATCTTTAAGATAGGCTGAGTCCTTCCCTTTCCAACTCAACTTATCACCATAATCAGTTTCATCATAATCACCAAGACATTTGACTTTATGTTGACCAAATGGAATTTTTTTGCTTTTTGACTGTTTAAAACTACAAAACTTACTCACAAGAGCTAAAAAGCTAATATCAGCTTGTAAACTACTGAAAAAGCTTATATGTAAGCTGGATTTAAGTAAAGCAAAGATCTTTTTTTTGGATTTTTTTGGTTTTTCTTATTTTTTTGTATTTTCTTAAAAGGTTAATTGAGTACACTAATTTGAGTTGTAAAAACTACTAACTTGACTAAGGAAAGCTCTGTAAACAGAAAAATAAACTATTTAAACAAGGTTTAGCTAAAACGTAATTTGACTAACTATATTAAAACATGAATTAAAAACATGAAACTAATAAATTTTATTAATAAAACCTTGTATTACATTATGAGAAACAAAACTAGCAGCATTACATTACTTAAAAAAAACTACTACTTATAACGTTTACAAAGGGTCCTTTATATAGAAACAGGGGAGCTAGGGTTTAGCTGTGGGAAGGGTCCAGAAGCTTTAATCTTAGCCATTCATCCTTTGTTCTCATCACAATGTTGTCATCCCACCAATCCTTAGCCTTTTGATGCAACCTTATCTTCTTACCAAGTATAACAGACCAATAAGGGAGCTTCAATTCGCCACGTGTAGGGAAAGATGTAGACATCTTATGACATGTCAGACCTTCCAGAAGATTAAAACCTCGTACTCGTATCTTGGGTGAATTTGACGTGGGAGCAGGGTAAAGCAACGAGGAAGATGCACAGTAAAAGGGAGAGGCGCGTTTTTTATTTTAACTGTGGTGGGTTGGGTTTAAGTGGGGCTATGGGTTATAATTAAAGGGTATTGGGCCTGTGTGAGAATGGGCTTATGGGTTTATGGGTTTATAGAGGTGTAGTTTATTAGTGGGTTGGTTTAATGTATTGTTGGGTTTGGTGAACAAATGGGTTTAAGTGAATGAATGGATCCAGTGTAGTTGTAGTAGTAATAATCACAAGGACCTTAAATGTATTTTCTGAAAATCTGAGGACCAAGGCTGCCATTTTTAATAATCACTATCCAAGGGCTTTTTGAGAACAACTTTGAATACTTGAAGGGCCATTGATGTCAAAACTCCAAAATTTCTTCATAAGGACCAAAAATGACAACTTCTTGAACTTGAAGGGCAATTTGTGTAACTTTCTCAAACTTTCAACCAAGGACCAATTTTTTCATTTCTGAAACTTTAGGGACCTTTATGGACTTCATGAGCTTTGACTTTTGACCACTAGCTTCTCCGGCTCCGGCTTTTGACACTTTTCCAAATCCCGTGCTCGTTTTGGCATTTTCTCGTGATTTTTCATCCTTTTCTTATAAATCCGTACCTGCACATTCAAAACCACAAAAACACGAATATTTGGCAATTATGGGTTAGTTTTTGGTCTATTTGGTTGGGTTTTGGTCAATAAAAGGTATGTGTATAAACACATACCAGATACCGTCAGGCTAACGTTATTTGCTTAAGTTACTATTGCCAAAAGTCCCTCGATCATGAACCTTAATCACTTGCAGGGTGAACGTAAATAAGTGTGGATAGTACTATTAGTGATTAACAATCCTCGTTTGGTCGTTAGAGAAAACACCAGGCGCACTTTATTGTTCTTATAATAGGTTATTGGCAAATACCTATCTTGGGGGCCTACTACTTACCGTCATAACTTGAGATTATGATTGGCTGTTAATCGTTGCGTGTCATGAGCTTAAGGCAATAACAGGAACATTGATTTTAAACTTGTTGATTGCATGTGATTGCAATACATTCTTTAACTTGTGGTTCAAACTATTAAACTTAAACCTATGAATATCACTCAACTTTATGTTGACTTTAGCATGTTTATCTCAGGTAATTAAACAAGACGGAACTTGAAGGCACGGAGTGGGCATAAACACATCATGGACTTTAATAAACTACTTTCTTACTTTCAGAATAAAACTTGTTCTTTAACTTATGAAATGTCATGTTCTTTGGATATTTGGTATTTTGAAATAAATATAACTTTAAAACGTCACTTTGTGTCGTTTTCTATAATTGTAAGAAAGATCCTCTAGGTAATACCCCGAAAAGCTTCCGCTGTTATTACTAAATCTTCTGCTGCTATTAAAAATTTTGGGGGTGTTACATGGCTCTTGATACCAATTGTGGAAAACCAGAAAGGGGGGGGGATTGAATAGTTTTACGTTCGTTTTAAGATTTATAAAAACAAGTTTGTTTTAAAAACTTCGATTCTAGTTTATGTGAATTCAACAGTTGCACTATATGAACAATTATAGAGTTACTAACTAACTACGCAAATATAATGAAAGTATATAAGTAATGAAAGGATAGAGTTAGAAAGATCAATCCACAACACAAGGATTTATAGTGGTTCGGCTACAAGGTCACCTTCCTTGTTCCTACTCCACTCCCCGAGTCACCTACTCGAGAGTTTTCTTCACTATGTCAACAAACTCCCTTGTGGCGGAGAAACCTTACACGACTTTCGCTTACACAAATTTAACGACATAAAGCTAGATGTCGGGTTCTAATCCTAGCTAGAACCAATCTCACAACACTTCACAACTTCTACACTACTTGTACACACCACAACTTCTTCACTACTTCACACCACTTCACTTCTACACTACTTCTTCTTCTCTACACAACTTCTACTTCACCTAAAACTACTTATTACAAGCACAACACAACTTCAGAAATGCTTTACACAATATACACTACTAATCTACAATACTTCTTAAACTTGATGTTGAAGGAGTATTCTTCTCTTGCACTTTGGATGAGGAGGGATTGAATCACTTGAAACAAAGATTAATAAACTTATGATCAAAGGGTTTTGAAAGATGTTTAGAGAGGATTGGATCTGAAAATTTTAGTGCAAAAGGTGAGGAAAAATACCAGGTTTGAGGTGGTATTTATAGGCAAACTATTCTGACAACAGGAGCGTGCCGGCCCCTTTAAATGGAGGCCGGCCCCCTTAAAATTAAGGGGGCCGCCCCTTAAAATTAAGGGGGCCGCCCCTTATAATTAAGGGGGCCGCCCACCTGTAACGGCCAAAAAGTTTGTCTTTTTCTGGGAAAAGTTTATTTGGTGAAAAACTAACTGATTTTGGTTAAAAATTTGAATTCATGTATTAAGTATGATTTAAACATTTTCCTTTATTACCAAAAGTGTTTTTCAAAATTATATAATATGTTTGTATTTATTTAATAAACTTTGTTGTAATTAATTAAATACCCCTTTGATCATTAAATGTATTAAGCACTTGTTTATTCATACCTTGAATGATTTAGTTGGATAAAATGATATAAACTAACTTAATACTTGTTTACGTAGTAATCTTACGTTTAATGTTTTTACATTTTGTGATCGTCAAAACATAGAGATATCGAAAAATATAAATAACGTTTTTATGCATTATTTATATCAACAGCCCTTCTGGCCTATTGCTTATGCATGTGCTTGATTTCCTTTTCACTGCTTATCTAGACTGCTTATTTTGCTTCACAAGTTTGTCCCATCACACAGATACACTGACTCATGAGTGTATCTGAATCAAGTTCATAGGCTCACCCAGAGCTTATTTTTGGACCTTAGCTTGAGAGATTTGGCTTTTTGGAAAGCTCTCATGGCCAACTTGTAGGTTCTAGGCTTATCTTTGGCTTTAGAGCTTATTTGATAAGCTATAACTGCTCTTAAACAAGCCTGCAAACCTGTTTTGTTCATAGGGCAAATTGGATTTGCTTATTTGATCTAATTGGCTTATTTAGTGAATCCCTTTGCTTGTTTTAGCTTCATCCAAGTACACTCAGCTTGTTTGTAACTTGTTTTACTCTTGGTTCTCAGATTGTAGCTTGTTAGTAGCTTTTGAACCCAAAAATCGAAGTTAAGCTTGAAAAAGCTTAACTGTTGGAAACTTAAGCTCACCAAGAGCTTATTTTTGAGCTCCACAAAGTTTGTCTTCACAAAAGTTTCATATTTTCAGTAGTGTAATAGTTTTGAAAAAGAAATTTAGAAAATCATCAAAAATAAAATAGTGATAGCTTCTATTTAATAATTTTCTTTTATCACTAGGTTTGTAAAAAAGTAATTTTCCTATCCGTAGGATTTTTATTGCTCACCTTTCACTTTTTATTTTGTACGGTACGTTATTTTTTAACGTAAATACGCGTTTTTACTTTTAAATACGTTCTAGGCACAAAGTCGTTTTTAATACCATTCACACCTCGCTGGGATATAACGACCCGGGAAAACACTATAGTCCAGGGAGATTTGGCCTAAGCTGTTTGACCCATGTTGACCACATCCGTGGTTGACTTGAGTTGACTTTGTTAGGTCACCATATTAGTAAACACAAGTAATCTTATAAGAGAAATGAGATGAGAATTAGACTTGGTTGATTAATAACAATATGAAAGATGAAAGAGCAAGAGTTTTCTTAAGATATGAAATTAACCAACATTTTACAATGAAGAGTTGATGTCCTATTTATAGGA
>LBNU01005025.1:16259-65217 GCA_014162995.1 Artemisia annua
TTGCGATAGATTTCCTAGGTTGTTTAATCTCGAGGGTGAAAAAAGTGTTACGGTAAAGGAAAGAGGTGAATGGAGAAATGGTGCTTGGGTGTGGGTTTGGGATTGGAGGGGGAATCCTAGAGGGAGATCTTTAGGTGAATTAGATGACCTTAATAATATGTTAAGTGAATCTTCTCCGGGTTGGAATTCTATGGATACTTGGTCTTGGGCGATGGGTGGAAATGGTGAATTTTCGGTAAAAGCTTTAAAGCAGATGGTGACTTTGAAGATTCTTGGCGATGAAGCTGATATGGATGATACTAAATGGTGCAAATACATTCCAAACAAGGTGAGTGTTTTTATGTGGCGATTGAAGCATGGCCGTCTTCCTGTTAGAGCAATTCTTGATCGATATGGGATGGACTTGGACACCACTTTATGCCCGGTTTGTAATGAGGTGGTCGAGACCTTGGATCACTGTTTCATTTCGTGCTGTAAAGCTAAATCAGTTTGGACCAAAGTGTTCGACTGGTGGAGCTTGGACAGTTTGGATGGATCGAGTATAGCAGATATCTTAAACGTGGATGGAACCGGTTTCTTTCCCAATAGTTTGAAACCTGTGTGGCGAGCTGTGGTTTGGTCGGTTTTCTACTTTTTATGGAAATTCAGAAACAAAGTCGTGTTTCAGGGCCCTCAAAACAATGAGGTGGATTTAGTGTTCGAGATACAACTTATTTCGTTCTTCTGGATTAAACACCGAGTTAAGACTTTAAATTTGAATTGGGATGATTGGTGTTTGGATCCAATTCGTTGCCACAGATGATCGGGTTGATGTTAGTTTTGTTCGTAGACTTCTTATGGGTTCTGTTTGGATGTGGTGGTTTTCCTCTATTCTATAGTTTGGTTCTACTGCAGACTCTTGAGATTTTTTTTCAAGCTTCAGTGGGATAGTTTTCATGGGTGTGATCCCATCGTGTGGTGGATCCCTTTTGGGTTTTGTTTTGTTCCATGTATTCATGTATGTTTGCAGCCATGTCCTAATCTTTGTGGCTTATTGGCTTGTCTATTTTCCTTGTAAGTTTTTGTTCATGGTAATAAATTTCTGCTTTTCGAAAAAAAAAAACTAAACTATTTTTTGAATGGTTAAAATGAATAATTGTTTTGAAACATCAAAAATAAAAGTATGTACTATAATTTTAAGACATAATAGTTTGTTAAAAGCATTTAAAATGTATCAATGTAGGTTGATGTTTTCGGTCTATGGTATTGAACTATTGATATGTTAAAAGCAGTTGAAAACAGCTAGATTTCCACTTTGGTCCTTATCATTCTTTGAACAAAACAGGCGGTTTAATTCCGTGTGGTTTTAGGAACGAATTCGGAACACAAAATGATTACGTGCATTTAAAATAAACCAAATAATACTACAAATACGATTTATATGGACCGGGTGCATTTAAAAAAGATCAAATCTTTTTAACAAAGTTAACACAACGCTACAAAAGTTAATGGTGCCCCGAGACCCATCCCAGTTCCGTCACTATGTAATTCACGACTAGAATTAGAACTCAAACATGCTTAACTTGAGATACATTTGTGTAGTTTAAGTGCGTGTGAGTTTGCCATGGTAAACTAACGTTTTTCTATTTCAAAACATGGCGTTTGGCAGTTTGGCCAAGCATTGTAAAAATGTATTGCCATTGTATTCCTTTCGAGGGCTAATGGTTCAATTTCTTCTTTGAGACAAGCGTATAGTTTAGAGTATTCTTGCATTATTATTACTGTTTAAGNTTTTTTTTTTTTTTTTAATAATATACAGCTGCGCCAAACATTTGATCAAATATGGTTAAGGTCGTTTGTTTTTGTGATCCGGAAAAAATAGAGTAATTCAGTAAATGATCTAACAAGTCCCATATATATATGACCCATTACCTAGTACCTAGCTTTACATGGTAACTATAACAAGTTAACATTTGAATCGAAATAGGAGCCTATATCCAAAATTCCAAACCAATGAACCCGAAAAATGGACACTGGCTCCTAAACTGCATCATAGCGTCGATAACTTGATATACAACTCGAAATGCAACCATAGGATTGGCAAGTTCGTATGAATATAGCAACATCGTGAGTTCAACTCGCTAACATGGAGAAGAAAAAAAACAGCTTGGTTTGTAGGCAGCAATCAGCATTTTGACATTTCCTTATATTTTACAAAGAGACACATCCTTTAACAATTGCTCCAAAGTATGTAGGCAGTGCCTAAAAAATACAAAACATTTCATATATATAGGAAAGATTCTTGCCATTCTCACTCACATCAATGAAATTACTAACTTACCCTTTACCTCTAACCACGTCGATCACACGACTACCCTTGCAGTCATACAACAGGGTAAGAACGACATTTACTAACCTGCCTGTAACACCCTTCTCGTTGAAACATCTATCATATGTACTTCATTTCATCACATAAGATCATCAAGTTTTCAATAGTTTTGAAGGCCAAATTCGAGCGAATTTGAAATCTAAAAACGTTCTCTTGCACTGTCTTGGCGCGTCCTCGGATGTTTTTTTCTCCTCAGTGGGCTCCACAAATACTTTCTCGGGCTCGATGGGTTGGACAGAAGGAACCACATGGACCGGACTCTTGGGAGTTGGTGGTCTAGGACTGGTTCCTTCAGATGGTGCCCCAATGATTTGGTTAACCATTTCCAAGACTTCACTCATCTTTGGTCTTGCTTTCGGGTTTTTAGCCAAGCACTTGTTAGCTATAATGGACAACTTTTGTGCTGCTCTCATCGAGTATTTACCTTGTAGCCTAGTATCGACTATTAACCTAAACTTTTTTGAGTCGAGATAAGGTTTCACCCATTCTAGAAGCTTCTGCTCGTTTTTGGGACGGTTTTTGTCCAATGGACGCCTACCCGTGATGAGTTCGTACAAAAAGACCCCGTAGCTCCACACATCACTCTGGGATCTCAGACGTCCTGTTTGGATGTATTCAGGAGCCGCATATCCCATGGTTCCGACAACCTGATCGCATAATAATATAGGATGTCATGTTTAATTCTAACATGTATGATATGAAGGCGATAAAAAGTTTCTAGAATATAAGTTTGAATAAACGTACCGCTGTGGAGACATGTGTTAGTCCTTCTTGAGGACCTAAGCGAGCCAATCCAAAATCGGAAAGTTTGCCGTTCCACTGATCATCGAGAAGAATGTTGGAAGATTTGAAGTCTCTAAAGATAATCTATGAAAACATCAAACACAAAAAACTATTACTATCTAGCACTGAATAATGAGGATCAGATAGATAATTAACTGTAACATAAGTTGTAAAAAACATAACTAGAAGCAGAATGTCTTTCCAAACATTAAAAATTGAGTTTCTACAAGCAAACGCTTAGGAAAACATTTTTAACGAAACGGAAATGGTTAAATACCTGAAAGCCCATTTCCTCATGTAGATATGTCAAGCCACGAGCAGCATCTTGAGCTATTTTAAGTCTCATCGCCCATGAAAGAGGTTTCTCGGTCCTAGATGATAAATGATCTTCAACACTTCCATTAGGCATATACTCATATACTAGAAGCCGTTGGATACCTCTTTCATCATCTTCTGCACAATAGCCGACTAGCTTCACAAGATTTGGGTGGTCAACAATCCCAAGAACATTCACCTCCGTCACCCACTCCTTATGCCCCTATTGGACCAAAAGTTCAAAAGTTAAACAACGATCATTTAATTATGCATACATTATTCATCACACAAAAGGACATATTGTTGCAAAGTGCTAGTATAACATATATTAGAAAGTGTTTAGGATTGCTTATTTAGGTGCTTATTCGCTGATTTTCAAGCAGATAGCTACAGTTTAAAGTGTTTGGAAAATTGCTTATTTGCTTATTATACTATAAACTAAGCACTTAAAAATAAGCAGGTTAATACCTGCTTATCTTCAAGCAGATAAGCATTTTGAAATGAGCAATCCCAAACACCCTCTTTTATGTGTTACTAAATGTAATGTAAAAAGCTTGCCTGTAAACCCCGTCTGCCAAGCTGCTTGACAGCAACTTGAATCTTTTTAGTCGGGTCTTGAGGGGACTTGATTGAGCCCATATAGACGCATCCAAACCCTCCTTCTCCAATCTTTGCAGACCGGCTAAAGCCATTGGTAGCCGACTTGAGTTCAGAAAAAGTGAACACTTTAAGGTTACTTGACCTCTGTGAAAAACTAGGCATATTAGGCCTTTCCATTGACTCGCTAGCATCAGACACAGCTTGAGAATTTGTCCATGATCGTCCGGTAAATAAAGAAGTAAACGACAGAACTGATAACGATTTTGTTGGTGTTTTTGACCCTTCTTCCCTTTCTTCGCGGTTAGAGAAAATAAAACACTTCATAACCTCCAAATATTTCTTGTATCAACTGTAAATAGTTGGATTGTGGTCAGCATGATCAAGTTTAGAGTTATGTGCACAAAACATACACATACACATATATTGATAGACGTATAGCATGAAAAAATCAAGAAACATTCCGAAAGGGGTGAAAATGGGTCACATTTCTTCATTATGGATTGAATCTTTCTTAGAAAAAGTTTCACTTTTTGGATTTTTTTCGAGTTCAAATGACTTCAGAGTGATTGACGTTTTCCGTCCATGTGTTATGTTAAAAGCTATGGATTTGATCATTAACCTCATTAGTTGTGCTGTCAAGTGTCAATCCCTACTTTTAAGCTTTTCGGTTAGGGAATTTGGCCCCAACATGGATGCCGCTAATCTTCCACCATTAGATGGCGTTGCTCCATACTTTTTCATAATTAACTTATGAAGAACTTTATGGAATTTAACGATTCCAGACTAATGGCATCCATTCCAATAACCAAATGCTTAACCAAAACTCAAAAACATGGACTGACATCTTAGTTCATGAATAATGAGACCAAGTTCATAACTTTTTACATAATACATATACAGAATTTCGTAACTTACTCAATGACTTGTTTACCTTCTATCATCAATGTGAAGGGTTGTTAATATTGTTCTAGGAAAAAAAACTATATATACCTATTGTCCATTTTTATCAATTAGTACAATATTGATTTCCTTGCAATCTAAAGGTAGACTATGCACAACAACATATGATCAAGAATTCAACACAACTAACTATCTTCACATGAACTCTTCAATAAAATAAATAAATAAAATCAGTAACCAAAAATTAATAAAAATTATGGCACATAAGAGTATAGATTTAACAAAATAGCTCACCTTTAATCTTATAGTGAAAGATGATCTCCCCTGAAGTACCTCCAAAATTTTGTTCTATTGTGACAAAAAAAATGAACATAACATATTATCACAACACACAAACTGAGATCGCATGATCAATAAATAAACATGTAACTTATCAACACAAGACACAAAGTGAAAACCAATATCCAAAAAAAGAAAGAAGCAGCATAAGTTATGTGATCAAACACATAAATAGAATAAAAACACACACCTGAATGAGCTTAAAGTTTGATATGTTTCCAAGAAACTTCAAAATGGACAAAGACTTGAGAACATGTTGTGTTTCTGTGTGTGTGTGGAAAGGGAGAAATGGAGTACACAAAGGGCAGCTACTTGCTATAATAAACTAATGTGGAAAATTTGAAAAGTCAATATACAGTACACATGCATTGTCTTAAAGAAACTACAAAATATTATGTAATGATTTAATTAATCCATAAGAAATCTAATGAAAAAAGTTAGGCCTTAAAGATTATTTAATTTTCATAGTATTACATCATAGATGACATTTATGAAGGCTGGACCAATCATAACTTTTACTTGTGACTTTGTGAGTCATATTATATTCCAGGGATAACTTCAAAAGAAAAAAGAAATGATTAAATATTATTGTTTTATTGTTGGACTACTAGGCCAAGTGCAATAATCTTATTATTTTTTTTTTTTTAAAGGCAATTATACATTTAATGAGAAATGAAAACTAGCAAGATGTTTGATATTTCATCGATACTTAAAACTAATCTGATCAAGATGGTCCTAAAATTAACACAATCCTAAAACTAAAATTGACCTTCAAAACACCCCCGTGTCAGATGATCCAAGATTCCAAGATAGAAACCAATCATCTAAACCTACCAAAATTTGTATTTACTCAAGAGCAATCGGCCAAACAAAGTATGGAAACAGATAGAGCTGATCATGACCTTATAACCAGGGACGGAACCAAGGAAGTTTTCGCGGGTGCCCGAGAATCACATGGATTTTTCCGATATTAGCGTTAATTTTTGAAAAAAAAAAATTAAATTTTCTTAGATGCATCTTAAATGCACCCGGTTTATCAAAATGTTCTTTTATATTACAGTTCAAAAAATTTTGTGCACTTAGTCATATTTTATCTTGGTTCCGTCCCTGCCTATAGCAACTACGTACCTACCAAAAATCTCAAGTAACCTTATCTTTTTTCGTTACAATGATATTATTGGTCTACTAAGCCAAACCTTATGTTTTCCCTTATCTTTGAAAATTCAATAAAGAAAGCTTTGTTTATTTAATCGAAAAGTTGCAACCTTTTTTCAGTTGGGTAATCTGGTTGCTCATGCAAAAATAAGCAGACACTACGTTTATCTTGTATGATATGGAAATTCCACTTGCAACATCCAACCAAAAAATATATCTAGCTTAGATATTTAAAAAAATATTATTTGGAATTTTCCTATCACATGCCTGAAAATGTTTTAAGTAAAGACGAAATCGATAGAAAGAGAGACGAAAGGGAAGGGTAGGGTCAAGTCAATGAAAGTGAAACCATGGTGGTTGCCCAAAATATTAACACTCTTTTTGCATTAAAAAGATGTACAACATATTTATAGAAAAATAATTTAAGGATTAAGCATTACTCATTAATTTCATTTTTAAGTTTTAAGAAAAAACATTGTTGTTTTATATATAGTAGAGATAAATATAATTTCTGACCTTTTAACTGATTAATCAATTGAGTTTACAACTATTGCAACACGTTGTCAAACTGGATAAAGCCCTACACTTCACTTGGGTGTGATAAATTCAAATTTATTTGCACCAACTTGCACGAAATAACAAAACCAGCTAATAAAAAGACCGAAAAACCAATCAAAATTTCTTTTGCCCCAAAAAAAGAAGTGGTAGGATTCCTCCTTGATGAATAATACAAATTTTAAAGAAAATAATAATAGCATTGTTAAACCCTCTTACAATATCCTTTTACTAATTCTTCTATACACAAAATATATATGTATATTTTTTCCACGTATTCTCTCTCTGCATTCAAACCGTCAGTTTTGACACTTGTTAGAATCCTGTGAGTAGGAGGATTATCATTTATAATTTTCCAAATAATAATAATAACAACACGATTATGAAACCCAATTAATTTTGCAGAAACCAAGTTTATCTTTGATACCCAAATTAATCAAGCTTCTAAGATAATTTGACTGAACTCTTGGTATAAATTGAAAATATCTAGAATTGACTGCTTGGTGAATTTTATTGACCCAATAGGCTACTACTACTACAATGGTTGTTGGCATGAAACATATGGAGCATTCTTGTTGGTTTCATTTCTCATCTCCTACTTGGTGGTTTCTAAGAAACTACCCAACTTCATTTATAGTTTTTGTATTTACTTATATCACAAATAAAAAAAATGGATTTAAATCTTCATTTCTTGTAAACAAAGTAACTCAAAGAATTTTTCTTTTTTTCACAAATACAATATAATGGGTGAGAGATAAATAATATTTTTTAACTCTAACGTATGGGGACGAATAACTTGAGAAGGACTAATTTCATTTTATATATTTAAAACGCGTATTCTAGGAAATTATTAAATAATGTTCACCTAACTTTATGTACGTGATGATTATCTAACAGAAAACTCAATAATGGATATAGAATCTTTTAGCAGCTATTGGTGATTAAATAATAATTAGGTTAATGTAACCATTTTGTCTAATGAAACTAAAATATCATCCAATCTTGGATTTATAATTTATTTATTAGGAGGAAAAGTCTTTTGCTGGAAGTTGCGAATATTTGTTATGAACCCATCTCCATTTGTAACTTGCAAGGCATTTCCATAGGGTTAAAGATGATTTAACAATTAACATATGGTCTAGTTTTTCGCATACCTTTGACGAAACTGTTAAAACATTGATAACCCCGTAGGTATTATGTTTTATTGATCGACTATTTATAATGTAAGGCTACCCACAATAAGGCGACTCAGTCCCCCTCTTTTTCCCTGCCACGTCAGCTTTCTCTCTCCAGCGACCTGCAGGCGATTCGGTGCCCCAGTAAGAGCGACCAAGTTCATTTTTTTCCACTAAAAAAAACATTCTTAACACTAACTAAAATTTCATTCATAATTAAAACGTTACATATTAATTCAAATAAAATAAAAACATTACAATAGAATTCAAAAAACATTACGATAAAACGACTAATCTAGTTTGGATTATGATGCTGCCAAATGTCTTCCACCAAATCGGCTTTGAGGTTAAGATGAGTTGTTTTGTTGCATATCTCCCTAGTAATTTCCAATGATTTTTCATGCGTTCTTAAGGGATCATAAGAACGGTGCTGCTCCGCTGGAAAGAATTCTGGAGATATCGCCCGCCCTTCGTCTTGAATTATCATATTACGTAATATGATGCATGTGTACATAATATGTCCAAGATGCTCTTTGTTAAATCCTTTAGCCGGATGTTTAATCATTAGGAACTTCTTCTTTAGTACACCAAAAGCACGTTCCACATCTTTTCTTGCTGCTTCGTGCATCCTCTTATACAATTGACGCTTGTGATCATGCGTCCCTGGATGTTTAATGGACTTCACAATAACAGAGTATTCCGGATATATCCCATCAGCAAGATAATATCCCCGTTTATAAGGCACGNGCTACAAGGTTTAACTTTTCTGAACCCGAACAGCAGCATATCCAACTCATGCTTTTAAGAGTTCTCTCAGAGTTATTTTGGGCAGATGGGCGTCGACTTGTGATTAGCTCCTCAATAAAGATTCCATAACTCCATACATCTACCTTGGCAGTTAGATGCCCCGTTTGGACATATTCTGGTGCTGCATATCCCTTTGTTCCTACTACCTAAATATATGATCATGATATCAGTTAAAAACCGAACAAACAATTATTCAAGTTCCAGCACGTGGGCAGATTCATGTTTCTTGTAAGATTCGGGTCATTCAGTCATCTTACAAACTTTTTCTTTTCTCAAAACATGTTTTCACTTTTAAGTAAATAATACCATCGCTCATTGAAAAACACAGTAGTAATTTTGGTGGGAATAAATTTTATTTCATATGTCTGATTATAATACAGATGCATTAGCACATTAGCAGCAAGGAGAAGAAGAAGAAAAACTTTCTTGAATTGAACTTACCGCTGTTGAGATATGTGTCCGTCCATCTCGAGGACCTTCCCTAACAAATCCAAAGTCAGAAAGCTTAGCATTCATTTGGCTATCAAGAAGAATATTGGAGGGCTTGAAATCTCTAAAGATGGTCTGCAATGTATGCAACTTTTAATTGATAGCTTCATTCAGTATATCATTACGAGTATTAAACAAGAAAATACTTGATAACAGTACCTGACGGTCAACTCCTGCTCCCTCGTGTAGGTATGTCAAACCAGTGGCAGCATCTTTGGCTATCTTTAGTCTTATACCCCACGAGAGAGGTGCCTTTGAATTAGCTGATAAATGAGCATCTAAGCTTCCATTAGGCATATATTCATACACCAAAAGCCAATTGCTTTCGTTTCCATTATCTTCATTGCAGTAGCCGATTAGCTTCACAAGGTTTTCATGCTTAATCTTCCCAAGAAAGTTCACTTCCGTCTCCCACTCCCTAAGTCCCTGTCACCCGAAACATTTCAAGCATTAAGCTTCTCATATCATATGTATAGAACATCGATGGAACTTTTGGAGGGAATTATATATCTGTTAAACGGGTTTTTTCGTATAAAATGGTAAGATAGTTTGGTCAGGTTCCTAATTACGGTAATCATTCTGTTTTCACCCTAGAAAAACTATAAAATTCCAAAAATTTCCTAATAAAGTTAATTTTCAACCTTGACAACAGGTACAGGTTTTTCCAGCGTAACATGAAAAAAAAAATAATTGGCAACTTACAGACACGTCGTCTGTCATCTCATCATTTTGGTGAGGTAACCTGTATGGCTATATGGATTACCTCAAATCGAAATCTTTGTACTTTAAGGATAATTATACATGGTTACCTAAAACAGAAATCTGTCTTGGCTAACTAAGTTACTACCTACATATGTAATAAACCCTTACTGAAGCTACGGTTAGCAGTAAGTGTGTTTGCAGTATGGACTTAATAAAAATACTTACATATAACAACATAGTAATTAATAATAAATAAACTATTTTTATTTTAATAGAAGTTCAAGAAAGAAAGACTTGCCTTTCGGCCTCTTTTACACCGCTTCACAGCCACATGAATACTATCAAATGGATGTTCTAACCTCTTGATGACACCCTTATGCACACTTCCAAATCCACCCTCCCCGAGAAAAGTAGACTGGTCATACTTTTTAGTGGCTTTCTTAAGCTCATCAGGTGTGAAAACCCTAAGATTGCTTGATCTTACATCTAGACTCGAGACGTACTCTTTCTGAAGAATGGGCGTGGATCCATCTGGTCTAAGTTCTAATTGTGAAGGTGCAGTATAAAAGTTATCAACTGATCGTTCATTTGTGTCATCATGTGTCACATATCCAATTGAGAAACACCGGAAGTGGAAAACCATTTTTTAACCGTTATTTAGCATGAGAGAAAGATGAATTCCCTCCCTCGACTCTTATAGGCTATCTATCCATATCTACAATAGACATTACAGATTTCACTGTAAGAAACAAACTAGAAACTCATTAATTACAAAACATATGGTTCGTGTCCACATATCAAATTTGGAAGTTCTGAAATATAAAGTATAGTGATCTAAATGAACATATCCCGAATTGGAAATAAAGTATCATATCTCAAATGCACATGATTGAAAAGCTCCCAAAAACCAGCGCAAACCAAATCGAATGAAGTAAACACATATGACCCAAAATAAACTTGCCATAAGATGAAACTGAAAATCCATCTACGGATTCTGGTCCATTGGTTCCAAAAGTGCCTAGTCACCACATGATTTAGAGCTTCCGGGTTAAAGTATCATCAAAATATCAAATACGTATGTATACCAAGTCTTTATAGTTAAAAGATCTTATCAATACCAATAAGAGTTGCTTCTGAGTTCTTAATTAGTCAGACAGATTATTTAGCTAAGTGATGCTAAAAATAACAAACAAGTCAACTAGACACTAAACCTGTTTGCCTAGATCAATCAAGAACCTTAAACAACCATACTCATCATGTATGAAACATAACATATTCATTATAGCACAAAATAAAATGAAGTTACACAATAATTTAAAAATCCCACAAAAAGACATTTAATTTCCAAATGATTATATACTTGGAAGCTCAAAAGATGAGGAAAATGCACCTTTCAACACAGAAAAACCATCATCTTCAAAAGAAAGTCTCTGCAAAGAAAGAAAGTAAACAAAATTCTGAAAGACTACGAATTTATAATATCTTATTGGTTTGAAAACAAAATAATTATGAGGAATTTCTTGTGCTTTTCAAAGTGTAGTGTGAGGAAATTAAAATGGTTGACAATTCAAAGCAAAAAAAACAAACATATTATAATAGTAAACACTATTTTGTTTTATTATACATTTTTTTTTAGTCAAACAAACATGATTACTTGAACCCATGATCATTTAGTTGGGGAGTAATCTTACACGACTTACGTACCGTTAGGTTACAAATTTTTTTTTTTTGGTTGCATTGAATCGTCAACCATTCTCATCAAAACATAACATACTCAAAATATGCATCAAATGTTAGAACAACACAACTATTTATGGATTTAATCGTTTCCCAAAATTGGTAAAAACATGTCTTTATAAACATTGAATCTCTATACACACATGTCCTGGTTTGCTACCAGCATTTAGCCTGAATATCTCGTATAATTTACACAAACCAGTTTCGACAAGTCAAAAATAGTCGACACAACCTTAGCATAATGATGCAGTGGAAAGTATCGCGAGTCCAACGGAAAAAAATATTTGAAATAAATATGTAATTACATATTAATAGCAGATCTTCAGGATACCCGAGTTCTCAAGTCTGGCCACCATTCGGAGGTTGTTGATTATCCAATACTATAGCCTCGTTCACCATATTCAGTACCTCACTCATCGTTGGCCTCAACTTTGGGTCCTTGTTCAAACACTTGTCTGCTATAGAAGATACCTTTTGCAATGATCTCTCAGAATATCTGCCTTCAAGCCTCGGGTCAACTACTGGCTTTGACTTCCCCACACCTGCACAGCAGCATACCCACCTCATGCCTTCAGGTTTGTTCCCAGGGGTTTTTTGGGCAAGTGGGTGTCGACCTGTGATCAGCTCCTTAAGAAAGATGCCGTAGCTCCATACGTCTATCTTGGCAGTTAGACGCCCCGTTTGAACATATTCAGGAGCTGCATATCCCTTTGTTCCTACCACCTAGATTCAATTTTACAAATGTAAATTCAGTACAATTGCCTCAGAAATGGACAAATAAGGAAAAAGGTTTCTTGAAATGACCATACCGTTGCTGTTGAGACATGAGTCCGTCCATCTTGAGGACCTTGCCTAGCGAATCCAAAGTCTGAAAGCTTAGCATTCATTTGGCGGTCTAGAAGAATATTGGAAGGTTTGAAATCTCTAAAGATGAGCTACAATGTATGCAACACTGATTTAGAGAACATTATCAATATACTATAACGCAGGTAAGAAAAAATTAAATAACACGTGATATACACCTGACGATCGACTCCCATTCCTTCGTGTAGGTATGTCAAACCAGTAGCAGCATCTTTGGCTATCTTTAGTCTCGTACTCCACGAGAGATGGATGTTTGACTTACCCGATAAATGATCATCTAAGCTTCCATTAGGCATATATTCATATACCAAAAGCCAGTTGCTTTCTTCTATACTGTCTTCATTACAGTAACCAACTAGTTTAACAAGGTTTGGATGCTTAACCTCCCCAAGAATTTTCACTTCTGTTTCCCACTGCCTGCGTTCCTGTCAGCCAATCAATAGTAAGCTTCCACTTATCAGGCAATAACTGGATTTCTCTTTAAGCTAGTGTTGCAAATTAAGCTAATTTAACATTCCAGAACTAAAGTGTCAAAGTGCCGCGATAAACTAGAATAATTGTTTCAAACCTTGGAAAATGTTATTAGTATCCCGCAACAATTTGGTATGAACTCCCCTACTAAAATTCTTAATCACTCTTTTTATAATGCTTATTCCTTCTAAGCAGATAAACAGTTTTCAATTGAGTGTTTGGGATTGTTTATCTTCTTACAAACAATACAATAAGCACTAATATATGCAATCCCAAACACTCCCTTCGTCCACAAGATTTGCTTCAACTTGAACATGCAATGGAATAATGGATCAACTTTTGCAATTGCACAAGGAGCAGTTTAGTTAGAGGTATACCATTTATACTACCTTGCTAATTTTAATTATCAAAGAAAAATCCTTGCCAGTTATCAAATGGGACACTGGACACCGTAACTTTAGTCTATATACATTTATAAGGAATATTAAAGGGAAGACTTACTTGTAGTCCTCTTTTACCCCGCTTCACAGCCACGCTAATATTAATAGATGGATTTTCTAAGCTTTTGATGATGCCCTTATGTACATTCCCAAATCCACCCTCACCGATCTTTCTAGACTGGTCAAAATTGTTAGTAGCTAAATTTAGCTCAGCAAGTTTGAAAGCCCTTAGAGTGGTTGGATACTCCCGAATCGTATCTGGGACATTCTGAGAGCTGGGTGCGGTTCCAGATAGTCTCTCAGTTAAACTTGTATACGTACTAAAAAAAGTTGTGTTTCCTGGGACACTCGTGTCATCATGTGTCACATATGACATAGAGAAACATCGGAAAGGGAAAACCATATTCTAATTAATGGCATGAGAGAAAGATGAATATCCGGCCTCGACTCGTGTTCACTATCTATCCATATCCACAACAAGCATTACATATCTTGCTGCAAGAAAGAAACCACAAACCCATATTTTATAAAATTGTGGTTAATGACTACATAGAAAATTGAAAGTACTAATATATAAATTATACTGAAACCGAAGGACAAGATTTCACTAAATGGAAATAGAGTATCACATTTCAAATGCATATGACTGAAAAGCTCCCAAATAGCAACAAAAGTCAATTCTTAACTTTTTATCATTGGGAAATATACATAACTCGTATATAGATGAATGGGAACTAGCAAATATGCTAAAATAACATCAACACTAACATGACAATACAGATCAAAACTAATATTAACCTTACAATACCAACCAAACTGATTCTAAACTTGCAATACCGTTGAACGACCTTAAAACTTACATCTACGCTAGGACCAAAACAGGGACATCAAAATGTAAAGATCCAACAGCCTAATGTAAAACCCCGTCCTTTAAATCCACCAAACACATTATCACTAAGGGCAATCACCCAATATAAAGCATGCAACGAGTCGTCAGAATCTCAAGCTACACAAGTCGACCGAACCATGGCACTACGAAAAGCAGGGACGGCTGACTAAGAAAATCCATCAACACACAATCTAACCAATAGCAATAAGAGTTTGACATAACTAACAAGTCAACAACATAATTCAACAAAAGTCAATCATTCAACCAATGAAGTAAACTCTAAACCTGTGAACCTAGATCAAATCAAGAAGAACAAGACATAATCATAACATAGTCATTATAACATAAGAAACCCATCCTAGATTTTCAAAAACTAAGACTTATAACAACATACTTGGAAGGTCAAAGAGTCAAACGTACCTTTCAACTAAGAAAAACTATCTTCTTTAGAGAAAGCCTGTGCAAAGGCAGAAAGTAAACCAAAACGTATAGTAGTATGAATTTGCAAGTAATCAAAATGACTTAACCACAAGGGGTGACCCAGCGGTAAGAATACAGCCTTCAAAGAGGAGGTCAAGGGTTCGAATCCAATGGGGAGAAAATTAATCCCCTTGTGGCCACGGAGGTTCACCTGCGCCGACTCCGGGCTATCTAAAAAGGTAGTCGCCGTGGGATTAGTCGGCTCGCAATGTCGAGTCGGAAACCGTTAAAAAAAAAACAAAAACAAAATGACTATCAAGGGGATTTCTTTGTGATTTTGAAATGGGTAGGTTCTATTTTGAGGACAATGGTCAAATTTAAAAATAATGGACTAACAATGGTCAAATTAAAAAATAACTGAGAACCGACGTTGGTCTACCCTCTCGAGCCGCGTCCCACTTTCTTTGAATGGTTTGCATATGATTTGTGCGTATGAGTGTTTTTTTAATTAATTTTTATCGGGTATGTTTTTGGTTGTAACTGGATTCGTCTTACTATGATTCTATGAACATTTGTTCATATATTTGATCTTAGAGAGGAAAGCTAAAATAAGACTGAGGTGGCAGGGTCATCCGGTCACTCACACGGCCACCATTACTAGTTTACTACTCATCTAGTCATCTTAGCTATTTGTTATTAAGTTTTAGAATTTTGATTATTAATTTGTGAGAGCAATTACAATAAGCTATTAAGAAACTAGAAAATACTTACGTATACGTATAGCGACGACGGTGTATAGTAGCGTCAATTTGTGTGTACGTATTTATTTATGGAGTAAATGAGAGTGGAGAGAGTTTGTGGATTAAATTGTACGTAGTAATTAATAATTATTGTGTTGCCTTTTATTGGTAAAACATTACTAGTCGAAACTTATGTACAACGACAGAATTTATAACGAAATACGATTATAGTTGTGATATTTTAGTTAAGTGTTTAGTGTAAGATACTAAGATACGATGATACAACTAAAACAACAATTTTTGAAATGCATCAAAGAACGTATAAAAATATTGTGAAACTGCAAATGAAATTAACTTTTCTAATCGTGTATCGTTCTAACAAGATAAGACAAGCAACATATGACAATTTTTGTAAACTTAAGTAAACTATTTTTGGTAGTATACAAAACAAAAATTCAATACGAGTACTTAAAACTATTAAGATTAAGAGGTATTTTAGGCATAACACATTACTCACTTTTTAAGTTTAACGCACTTACATTTTTGGTTTTCTATTACTCCGTACTACTTTTTACGAATTTTGCGTTGACTCCAATCAAACAACTCAATTGACCAACTAAATTACAAACTTCAACAAAATTTGCATGTTTATAATACTGTTATGATATATGATAGATTGAGATGTATATATTGTGAGATAAATTTGCATGTTTATAATACTGATATATGAGATATATTGAGATGTGTACATTGTGAGATAGTTATTATTAACAAATAAATAAATAAGTGTAATATTAAAAATATTGTAAATATTTAATAACAATATGATGATATTCTAAAGGAATTGTCTAACAAGTGTTTGTGGGGCATTGTTTTATACGATAAAAAAAAAATAAGAAAAGGAGGTTGGGTTAGGGTAAGACAAGGATACTAATGTTTCTAATTTTCTATAAAAACATACTACGTATATTTGACTGTCCAAAACCATGTTGACTTTTTCGTGATTCAAAGGCAGGTTGACTTTTTCATAATCCAATTGAAAAACAAAAACTATAACATCATGCGAGGATTCCAGAAACCACACGATTAAATAGCCAAAGGGACTACGTTGCGCTTAAAATCATCCCAAGCGTTGCTTTTCAAATCACCCTGCGAAGACATACGTCCATAAAGATTTTCGAGATTCTCAATCGCTCTTCTTTTAATGGAGAGGAATAGTACGGAAAAGGAGCGAGACTAAACCGAGCCACTAGTAGAGTAAGGGGGCGTTTCTTTTTCTCATTGCTGAGTGCTAACATGATGGGCTCAAACAATATATTTTTTCTAAAAAAGGGCTCAAACAATATATTAATGTTTTTTCTTTGTCAAATCATCTATACCACTAAGGCAATGAAAAGCTCATTATTCCCCAACTAAAGGCTCTAACATACATGGACCCCACAATATTTATAACTCACTTAATCTAGAAATAAAAGGAAACCGGCCCTAAGCCCTTCCCACGCATAAAAAATAGCCCTACTTCCCTCGAAAAACCTCATCACTAACTTTCAGCGCAAACCCATTTCTTAGTCAAGAGTACACCTTTTGTACTTCAATAGGGTGAGCTATTAGATAGTAACTTCCTTCCGGGCGATGAAAAGCAATTTCTAGCGGGCTATCCGTCATTAACTCGAAGAAGTGCAACAAGAAAATCGAACTGGGATTATCTCTCTTTCAATCTTCAGAAGTGACTATCCCTTTCTAGTGCAATATCTTCAATCAAGCATGGTTTAGAATTTGACTCTATTCTTTGTCCGTTTTGCAATAATAATGTCGAATCAATGATCGCGTATTCTTCTCTTGCGAAGTTGCCTCAAATGCTTGGAGATTGATTAACATTTCTGATTTGTCGATGCCTTCGTACACCGATTGGATATCTTGGTTTGACAATATGCCGGGCGCAAACGTTAAGAAAGATCGTATGTATGTTATCGTTGCTTCTATGTTCTGGGTCATTTGGAAGTATCAAAATAATGTCACGTTTAACTCTCACAAGGAAATGTGATATTTCTTATTTCATTCGTTTATTTTCTTTTACTTGGTTAAATTATAGAGGGAGGAAAGTTTAGTTGGACAGCTTGGCCATGTAATCCTTCGTAATTTTTCAGCTTCTTGCTAGTTTTTAATATACCTTTTGCCGTTCGAAAAAAATGTACGAGTGACAAAAAGAAGTCAGCTAGTTGCCATCTCAATGGTTTTTGGAATTCGACATCAGGAAGTGTCTTCGCACCATCTACCGACATAGACTCATCCCATCTTTAAAGAAGATACACCGTTCTCGTTAGCGAATTACCGAAGCGAAAGCAGCTCTCCCTCTCTTGGAAGTTTCCCGCTGGGCTAGTCTAAGAAACCTTCACTTATGAAATGAAATCCTTGAAAAATATGCATCAAAACTCAAAAAATATCCCAAATTGGCAAAAAAAAACGTCTCTATAAACATTAGATTTCTATATATGGCTCACATACACAAATGTCCTCAAATAATTTACACAGACCAATATTGACAAGTCAAAAGAATATTCGACACAACCTTAGCACAATCATGCAGTGGTGAAGTGCCGAGAGTCCATTAAAAAAAACCTTTAAATTACATATCAGAGATCTTCAGGACACCCGAGTTATTAAGTCCGGCCACCATTCAATGGTTGTTGATTTTCCAATGCTATAGCATCGTTAACCATATCCAGTACCTCCCTCATCGTTGGCCTCAACTTTGGGTTCTTGACCAAACACTTGTCGACTATGGAAAACATCTTCTGCTTTGACTTCTCAGAGTAGCTCCCATAAAGCCTTGAGTCTACTTCTGGATTTGACAGTCCCGGACCTGCATAGCAGCATACCCATCTCATGCATTCAGGATTTTTCTCGCGGGTATTCTGGTCAAGTGGGCGTTGACCTGTGATCAGCTCCCTAAGAAAGATGCCATAACTCCATACGTCACAACTGGATGTCAGACGCCCCGTTTGGACATATTCTGGAGCTGCATATCCTTTTGTTCCTACCACCTATGTTTATTTTCAAGACAGTTAGAACACAGACAACAAATGGACCCTATGATTTGCACAAAATTACAAGATCGGCCACTCTCCAATATAGATTACGTTTTCATATAAAGAAATGGTATTCATATTCTACCTAAAATGCTCAAATTATACCATCTTGATAACGTTTCATTTTACATACGGTGCCTCAAGTATGTCAAGTTTGCTTTTGGTTCCTCAAAAGGAGCAAAGGGTAGATGGGTGAGGGACCAAATATGAAAGCAAACAATATCTCTTGGGACCATATATGTGAGGGACTAATTCCGTATTTTTTTTGCATACAGGGACCATTTTTGTTAACTTGCTAAAAATACTCGAATGAACATACCATTGTTGAGACATGACTCCGTCCATCAGGAGTAACGTCCCTAGCAAATCCGAAGTCAGAAAGCTTAGCATTCATTTGTCTGTCGAGAAGAATATTTGATGGTTTCAAATCTCTAAAGATGATCTGCAACATATGCAATATTTAGTTATTGTTCATTATTGCATTATACCGTATAAAATATAGCTAAGAAACTTGATATATACCTTATGGTCGTGTAAGTATGTTAAACCAGTAGCAGCATCTTTGGCTATCTTTAGTCTGCTGACCCATGAGGGAGGTGTAACTGAATATAAATGATTATCTAAGCTTCCATTCGGCATGTACTCATACACCAAAAGCGAGTTGCTTTCACTTCCATTATTTTCGTTACAGTAGCCAATTAGTTCGACAAGGTTTGGATGTTTAGTCTCCCCAAGAACTTTCACTTCTGTTACCCACTGTCTCTGTTCCTGTCAGGCAAAAGCTTCTATTTATTGGGCATTTACCGGATACCATTTTAAGCTAACTTAGCATCCCAAACCCACATTGGTAAAATGACTTAATAACTTAAAATCGTGGTGGGAGTTATTAGTGACCCACAACAATCCCATATGTGATATACGACAACATTTTACTTTTTGGGATGTCCCGGTCTCACAAAATTGCAACATTACTAGCTTAGGAATTAACAAAACAAGTTGAAGCATTTATATAGTAATCATTACAAAAGTAACCATTTCCCATTTTAAGGGGTCTTTGGACTTGCTAATTAAAACTGCTCAAGTGCTTATAAGCTGTTTTGAGGGTGTTTGGGGATCGCTTATTAGAATTGTAGGTTGTTTATTTGATTAGTTGTATTGTAAGTGAATTAAGTTGTTTGAATAAGAAACTTGGATTGCTTATTCAAAACTGAGATAAGCAGGAAAGTAGTTTAGGGGGTGTTTGGGATTGCTTATTTAGTGTATGTATTCCTTCTATATTATTCAGATATACAATTTTTAGTTAAGTGTTTGGAATTTAAGGGAAAAAAACGCAATAAGCTAATAATCACTTAACAAGCAATTACAACTGCACACACTTATGGTACAAATTGAGCAGTTTAGCTGAAATAGAATATCGTGTCTTTTGTAAGGAAAATTAAAGGATGACTTACTTGTTTTCCTCTTTTACCTCGCTTCACGGCCACATGAATATCCGTACACGGATTATCTAAGCTCTGGATGATTCCCTTATATACATGCCCAAATCCACCCTCACCAATAGACTTGCCAAAATTTCCAGTGGCTGCACTAAGCTCAGCAAATGTGAAAGCCCTGAGATTGCTTGTAAACTCGGGGATCACATATGGCACGTTCTGAGAACTGGCTACGTTCCCAGATCGTCTCAAATTAAAACTTGAAAACGAAGTAAAATACTTTGATGTGTTTGCTTGTATCGCTTGTACAAATGAGAAAAATCGGGCACGGAAAACCATTCTTTTAACCGTTGAATGGCATGAGAGAAAGATGTATACCTTCCCTGCACTTTTGTTCACCGTCTATCCATATCTACAATAATGGCTGTAAGTAAGCAATTAACTACAAACTCAATAATCACAAGGACAATCGAGGACATTAGGATTCATGTCTAGATACCAATATCTCAAGAACTTATCATTAAAATTGGAGAACATATGTTTTAAGACCGAGAACCTCATCCAAGGTAATACACTAAGTAACTAATAAATGTATTTTCAAACTCAAGAGATAATGTCAAAAATTAGCTTGTGGGTCATTCTTGAAAACGTCTACGGGTCACAAATCCAGGCAACTAACTGTGTTTATGTACGAAAATTTAAATACCAAATATGCAACTGATTACAGCAGGAACCATCTCATCATTTCACCCCACTTCAATATGACCCTTAAACGAAATTATTAGTTTTCTATGGAATAGCTTCAAGAAAGCCTTTTTTATGCGATTCTCCCAAATTTTGAAACTTCCGTCACGTTAACTTATATAAGCCGAAAAGTTTCAAATTAAGCCACAAAAAGTGAGGGTAGTGGCAACCATTAAAGCCGAAAGGTTTCAAAAGCCACAAAAAGTGAGCATATGAAACATAGTAAACTTATATAAGCCGAAAAGCTTCAAAATAAGCCACAAAAAGTGAGCTTATAAAAACATAAGTCCAAAACCAAATAAGCCATGAGCCGGCTGTATAAGCCGAAACAAACACCCCTTAAAAAGATCAGAAAAGCAACAAAAATTACAAATCCAAGTAACTAAAATCTTTCCAAATAAAGAAACATATTCTATATATACTTTTCTTAAACTAGTCAGTAAATTTGCCCTTTTTCTTGACTATCTATAATTAGCAATACTACTTCACAAATACTACAATAAAGTCAAACATATAATCCAACTAAATGAAAATTTACTCCCCAAATTTACTCATTACAAGACAAATAATTCTACAAAAAGCCTATTATAAATGGAAGCTAAAAAAAGATGAGAAACTGGTGAGTACCTTTTAAGTTTTAACCCAGAAAGACCATGATCTTCTTTAGTGAAAATAATAAGAAACAAAAGTAAACGAGAATGTAGCAAGATTATGAATTTATTACTATTATAGTTGGTTGGTGGACATATATACTCGTATTAAATTGGTTAGAAGACAAATTAGTTATTGGGAGTTTGTTGTGTTTTTCTATAGTGTTGGTTTATTATGTTTGAGGACGCGGGATTCGAATCTTCCATCGGATTAAAACATGGAAAAAGATTATTTTTGGTTTTTGGGTTTACAATGTTATTCAAATAGTAATATTTTAAGAGTATTGATTGTGAGTTACATGACTTCATTGCCGTAACAATAGTCAATAGAGTCCATAGCTTCATAATTCAATTACGTAATACAACATATGTTAGGCATATAATTAGATATAAGTTTTAGGCCCCTCAATCATTTTTCATATTTTAAAGCGCACGGTTTTCTTATTTTGAATAAATGAGTATTTTTATGGGGTTTTTGTGAGACTTACAAGCATCTTTTTTATTAGGAGGGTGTTTTATTTATTGGTGAAGTGGTGCTGAGGTGAGTTATTTGGTTCCATCGCACCTAGCTCTCTTAGAGGCCAAAATAGATATTAGTACCTCGAATTTGGTAGTTTGGATCGTTTAGTATCATGAACTTTTAAGAGCACAAATATTATTTCGAACTTGGCAAATTGTAATTAATACTACCCTATACTATAAAGGTACCTTCGGTTTGAAGGTTTATAAGGAGGTTTTGGGTTAAGTCCGATAACTCGTGTTTGTTTGATTGGGTTCAACTTTTCAAAACCATAACTAAGGGCCCGTTTGGGTTGTAAACTGTTTTAAATGAATCAAACAGGCCTAATTACTTAAATATTATTTTTTATTTAAAACTTACTATAAAATTTATACAAAAAAAATATAATTTCTCTCTAAATCTACATAAAATCCAAATCATATTCTAACCTGTGTATAAACAAAACGTATCCTAAATTATTGATTTTTAAAAGAAAAACAATTAATATTGAGTTAATTAGTATAGGATAGTAGAAATTTCATTTTGTCAAGTTTAAGGTACTATTATGCATTTTTAAAAATTTTAGGGTACTAGATGATCCGGTTTGTCATGTTCAAGGTACTAATATGTGTTTTGGCATATGTTATAAGTTTAGTTTTTTCGGCTGATGAGCTTGTTTTCAGCTTTTTCAAGTTACAGTATGTAAGTTCGTAAGTTTTTTTAACTATGATTTTTGATCTTTTAACTGATAATTCATGGTGTTTGAATCTTCTCGCACAATCTCGAATCAGATAAAGCTTTTTTTTTTTTTTTTTTTTTTTTTTTTTTTTCTAGATGTTGAGGTGACAACTTTAAAATGGTTTGGGCCTATTAAACCTATGCTTGCTTATCATTCTCAACATTGTTTTCATACTATGTGGCTTCTTATTATTGAAGACATTTTTAATAAACAAGAACTATTATGGATTAAACATGTGCAAAGAACCTACGGAAAAGTCTTCATAAACCGCGTAGCACTCGCGGCTCATCCGCGTATCACTTCACTTGCATATTATAATATCTTTAAATATCATATTTTGAAAAACAAAAGAAAAATATTAGTGGTTATCACTAGAACCTATCTCTTATTACTATGTTAGTTCTGCATATAAAAATGGTGATTAGTTTATTGATAATCCCGATAGTGCTAAATTGGTTATAATAAAGTCGGTATTCGCGCGTTGCGACTAGGATATTTACTATTAAATGTTATGCAAAAAATAGTTACGACATCAACATAAGTATCGTCTTACAAATATTTATATTAAAATAAAAATGTCAATGCGAAATGAGATATAATTACACACAAATATAATACTTGTATGCTTAATTGATTTACTTAGTATCTTTCATTTTTTTTAAAACAAAAATGGAGTAATTAGTTTGTATATGTCTGTTGCGGTTGTGTAATCTATATACTTCCTGTCAACACAACAGTTTCTTGTATGTGTACTGTGTTCTTCACAAGTCGAGTTCTGCATACTAGCTCTTCCAGATTGTTGGCTGATTACCAACAACGTTGAAAGTTATCAACAAAACTATGTGTGATTCAACAATGTCAATATACATTATACACACAACTCGCACTGTTTTTGGAGCACTGAGCCTGAATATTTCTCAAATGAATTACATACACGGGTTTTGATACGTCAACAATAGTTAAACCGAAAATAGGGAGTCTTTAAAGTAGTCTTCACTTTCAAGTTTCAACATACCATACAATTGTGTCAAGTCTTCTGGAAGTATTTGATTCAACATCTCCAATTCTAAAGCCTCTTTCACCATTTTCAGGACCTCACTCATATTCGGCCTCAACTTTGGATCTTTGGCCAAACACTTCTTGGCTATCTCAGCGTCAGCTACCTTTTTTATTGACTTCTCAGAATACTTTCCTTCAAGTCTCGGGTCAGCTATTATCTCTGACGTCTTTCCTACAACTGGATAGCCGCATACCCATCTCACACATACATTGATGCTCTCAGTGTTTTCTTGGACAAGTGTACGCACTCTACCTGTGATCAGCTCCTCTAGAAAGATACCATAGCTCCATACGTCGATCTTGGATGATAAACGTCCCGTGTTGATATATTCTGGAGCTAAATATGCATTTGTTTCTAGGACCTAAGTATATCACAGGTTTAGCTGCATCTTTGTTCTCACGATAACAATGATGTATTAGCAAACAGAAAGAAAAAGAAAAATTGTTTGAAATGAACATACTGATGTTGTTAAGACATGGGTCGATCCATCTTGAGGACCTTCTCTAGCAAGTCCAAAGTTCGTAAGCATTAGCATTCATTTGGCTGTCTAGAAGAATATTAGAGGGTTTGAAGTCTCTAAAGATGATCTGCAACTTAGGTTACATTAATGTTAGATTATGTTATCTAAGTATAAGATTAAAAATAGAAATATATTTGAGCACCTGACTATGCATACCCTCCTGTAGGTATGCCAAACCAGAGCTATTCTAAACTTATTATAGTTTGGTTAGAAATTGTAAAGAGTAAATTACACCGTTCGTCCCTGTGATTTGCTCTAAATCACTACCGTAGTCCCTGATCCTTTTTTCTTACTTTTTTGCTCCTTATGGTTTACATATTGCACGCTGTCAGTCCTTATCGCTAACTGTCGTTATCTTCTCTGTTAGCTCCCAATCGTCAAATGGCAACGTTAGTCCATTAACCAAACGATCGTTTGCAACGTTAATCCTTTATACTAACGACCGTTTCTAATTAACTCAAATTTTGATTTTCTTAAAAAAATTCTTTTCTACGAAGTTTTTATCGTTTTCGACCGTTTTCATGCGTTTTCTTAGTTTTTGTCCGTTTTTATATGTTTTCGTCCGTTTTTTATACGTTTTCGTCCGTCTTTATACGTTTTGATATGTTTTTCTTACGTTTTCATTTGTTTTTATACCTATTCATATGTTGTCATACGGTTTTATCCATTTTATACGTTTTTCTGTTTTTCGCCCGTTTTCATGCGTTTTCTTAGTTGTCGTCCGTTTTTTTACGTTTTCGTCTGTCTTTATAGGTTGTTTTTCTTATGTTTTCATACATTTTTATCCATTTTATACATTGTCATATGGTTTTATCCATTTTTATACGTTTTTGTCTGTTTTATACGTTTTTTACGCTTTTGTCCGTTTTTTACGTTGTCATCCGTTTTTATACATTTTCATCCGTTTCTATACGTTTCACCCGTTTTCTTATGTTTCTATACGTTTTCTTACATTTTTTTCCATTTTTATATGTTTTTGTCTGTTTAAATTCGTTTTCGTCTTTCTTATACGTTTTTCTTGCATTTTCATACGTTTTTATCTACTTTTTATCCGTTTTCATATGTTTTTATACACTTTCATCCGTAATATAACAAGCAAAAACGTTTAAAACGGATCAAACAGATAGAAACGTATAAAACGATTAAAAATGCAAGAAAAACGTGTAAAACGGACGAAAACGTATATAAATGGACGAAAACGTATAAAAACGGATGAAAACGTATAAAAATGGGTGAAAACATAAGAAAACGAGCGAAAACGTATATAAATTGATGAAAACATATAAAAACAGATGAAAACGTATAGAACCGGGTGAAAACATAAGAAAAATGAACAAAAGCGTAAAAATAGGAAGGAAACGTATAAAAACAGACAAAAACATATAAAAATGGAAAAAACCGTATGAAAACGAATTAAAATGGATAAAACGTAAGAAAAACAGATGAAAACGTATTAGAACGGACGAAAATGTATAAAAACGGACGAAAACGTATGAAAACATAAGAAAACGCATGAAAACTGGCGAAAACGTAAGAAAACGGCCGAAAACAATAAAAACCAAAATTTGAGTTAATTATAAACGGTCGTTAGTATCAAGGACTAACATTGCAAACGATCGTTTCGTTAATGGACTAACGTTGCCACTTGACGATTGGGAGCTAACGGAGAAGATAACGACAGTTAGAGATAAAGACTGACAGTGTGCAATATGTAAACCATAAGGATCAAAAAAGCAAGAAAAAAAGATCAGGGATTACGGTAGTGATTTTGAGCAAACCACAGGGACGAACGGTGTAATTTACTCAATTGTAAATTAGAATAGTATATGTATGTATTATATATGTTATGTAAATTTCGGTATAAACCGAAATTGTATTTAGGCTGGGTCATAGGATAACGGTATAACTGTTTTAGAGAAGTCACAACGTTTACTTTTGTGAACCGGTATGCCTCTTATCAATGGCACCGATTCATCTAGTATAAATAGGGGTCGATGTATTTGTAAGTTGTATGAACGAAAATTGCAAGTATCAATCAAGTATATTCATATTATTACCTGTGATTCGTTCATCATAGCAAGATTTATTCCAACAGCAGCGTCTTGGGCTATTATTAGTCTCATAGCCCAAGAGAGAGCCGATATATGACCATCCAAGCTTTTATTAGGCATATATTCATACACCAAAAAGCAGTCGCTTTCACACTCATCATCTTCATTACAGTATCCAATTAGCTTCACAAGGTTTTGATGTTTAATCTCTCCAACAACTTTCACTTTTGCCTCCCACTCCTTGTGTCCACCTTGTCATCCGAAAACATAAGACCATAGTAACTTTAAAAGTATCTATATATAGAAAGTTTAAGAAAGACTTGCTTCTTGGCCTCTTTTAACCCTCTATACAGCCACATGAATATCATCAAAATGATGCTCCAAAGTCTTGATTATGCCAATATGCACACTCCCAAATCCACTATCAGTGATCTTGGACGACACTTTAAAATTTTTAGTGGCTTTCTTAAGCTCCAAAAGTGTGAAAACTCTAAGACTGCTTGATCTCACATTTGGAGTTGGGGTATCAGAATCAGACCATTCATTCCATATATTCTGAGGATTGGGTGGTCTGGTATCTTCAATCCAAATAATGGGTGGTCTGATATCAGAATCTGAGGATTGGGTGGTCTGGTATCCTCTCCAACCTCTACAAAATCAGACTCATCTCAGCCACAAGTACTATCAAACATTCCATCTGTCATCTATATTTTTGGTGTAAAAATCTGTACCAGCATGCAAACATGACTTTGTTTAATATGAAAACTAAGAAACAGGCATGGCCCCATTCATACGCTATTATATACAACTGTAAAACTAATAACCATAACAGATCAATAGATTCCCCCAACCCTAAACACAACGATATGATTTAATTAGCAACATACTAATAGTAAAAATGTAATAAGTAAAACAATGCAATAAATTTAACTATATAAAATATGGGTTAACAATACATAAAATATGTTTTTTCTTTGATTTTAGTCATTTAACAGAACAATGCAATAAATTTAGCAGACAATATCTTCTGAGATAAGCCTGGCGTTTACAAGCAGAGTAAGATCACTTAATTAGATCATCAAGATGAACGATTTACACCAACTTGATCAAGAATATCATATTTGTTTAAGAGAATGTGTCTTCCCGATCTCCCGATGCCATATGATCACCTTCTTCCGGATTGGTAAACTCCAAGAAATGTTTTGGCCTGTGATCTTCATGATAATATTCTGGTGGAGTTCCTAGCTTCATTCCGTACTTCATGTCTCTTATATAATTCACTTCCTCGAATTCCATGTAATAGTAGTTCCAAGGACCGTTATCAGGAACCATAAAGAAACCGAGGAAACGGTCACTTACACGCATGGGGACCTTTTCATATAGAAACCGAGGAAGATACCCATGAGGATTGCTTCCATTATCATTGTTAGCACGGCCCCATTCATACCCGCATGGGGTAAGCTTATATGCAGTCAATGAACACGAACCCGAAGTGAAACTGCAAGTAAGTATGATTGATTTCTCTCTATCCCATTGCTTGTTGTTTTCCAAAATCCGAGCATGGAAGGTAAGGTCCTGCGGTGATGGCTGAGGGAGCTCGTTTGGTTGAGTGTGCATCCATCCCAATGGTTCAAGATCATTAAGGAAGTCATGATGTTCAGGGAGAGCTGATGGAAGATGCACTTCTTGAGAGTCACCCCACTGTGGCGGCATGGCGATGCAACGTATTTCTTTCACTTGAGGATTGTCAGGAGAACTTTTACCATACAAGTAGCCACAAATCTGACTTCTTAAGTCGGCAATGCGTATGAATTTCTTCAAGATATTCATTGGCATAATGTATGTGTACCCAGTTCCGTTTATGTCCTCTGAGTTTACATGCATATGATTCACACGTTTATAAAGGCTTGCAGCTGATATTGCCCTCACATACCAATCTGGCCTGGAATGAAAATCGTGAAAAAGGTAGGTATCAAGAGATAACATATTCTTTGCCTGTTTCTCTATCTCAGCTATTTAATTTGCTGATCGACTAGGGTTTTGAATCGTGAAAAAAGTTAGGGATCAAGAAAATACAAGTGTGAACGAACGAATGAATAATGGTACGTCGGGTGTATATAAATGAATGAATAAGGCGGTAATTTGGTGTGACCGACTATGAGGTTTTTGCATTGAATTAACTTAATTTGGGCTAAAGCAACAAGATTGCAGTATTGCACTACTTATTATATTTATCAAGTTCAAGCCCACGTAGTTGTTTCGACTTTAATTAGAGAATTTTATGTAAATATGTGAGTAGTTGGTAATAATTATGCTAGATGCAAGAATGTTTATGATATATCTTACATTAAAGATAATTTTTACAAATCAATCTTCACCATTCTTCTTTATTTGTTTTCATAGATGAGACTAAAAAAAAAAAAAAAAAAAACTCATTTTCATCCTTATTTTTTCAAATATTAATACCTTTCAAACCGTTAATCGTTCAACGAAAAAAAAATATCATTACGACGAGCATTTAATTATCTTTCTATATATAGACACTTTGATGTACTTTCGATTTTTTTTCACCTTTTTTTTTTTTCATATATATATTTTTTTTCGTTACTCAAATTTGTATGAAAAAATCATATGTGATCAACACTAATTTGATTATTCTAATAATAGCACATGTGATATTAGTGTTAAATCACATATGATATTGTGATATTACATATCATATGTGATTTAACACTAATATCACATTTGATATTATTAAAATATTCAAATTAGTGTCTAATCACATGTGATTTCTTATGCAAGTTTTAACAATGAAGAAAAAAGAAAAAAAAAAGACGAAAAACGTGAAAAAAAAAACGTCTTTTTTTTTTCTTTTTTCGAAAGTGTATCAAAATGTCTGATCATTATTAAACTTTTGTACTTTCTTGCGTCCNTTTTTTTTTTCATATATATATTTTTTTCATTACTGAAATTTGTATGAAAAAATCACATGTGGTTAACACTAATTTGATTATTCTAATAATAGCACATGTGATATTAGTGTTAAATCATATATGATATTGTGATATTACATATCATATGTGATTTAACACTAATATCACATTTGATATTATTAAAATATTCAAATTAGTGTCTAATCACATGTGATTTCTTATGCAAGTTTTAACAATGAAGAAAAAAGAAAAAAAAAAAAGACGAAAAACGTGAAAAAAAAAAACGTTTTTTTTTTTTCTTTTTTCGAAAGTGTATCAAAATGCCCGATCATTATTAAACTTTTGTACTTTCTTGCGTCTAGATTGATGATCTATCAACGTCCAAGGAAATCTCTGACCGATTTAACGCGAGTATGCTTGAAACAATGTTGAGGCAGATTTGTGGAGTATGCTTGAACTTTATCCTTCTTTTCACCTCCAAGTGAGATAGTATGGCTGCTTTTTTTCATTTTGGAGATCCATTATGGACATCGTTGCATTTATCGGTTTTCTTTCGATATTTAGGTGAAGCCTGTGGTTGTGTTTGACGAGTTTTATACCAAACAAAATGCCAGTGACAAATGGCTTGACATTTTTCTATCTTCGAAGGGGAAATGCTATATTGAGGTTGATTTTGAAAGCCAAACAGTTGAGTTGGCCATGTTCCCAGTACACGTAAACTCTAAATAATTACTCAATGTGTTAAAGTTAATTTCTTTTTAGGTTGGCTTCTTCAATGTGTAAACTCTAAAGGATTAAAATACTTTTTTAATTTTGCTATTGTAGCCATAAATCTGATGTGACATGATCTAATCAATAGTTAATTACATAAAACGTACCTGTAACTCTAAACAATTACACCATTAGTCCTTGAGTCAATTACATAAAAGGCCCCTGGGGCTCTAATAATTTACTCATGTCATCATTTCAAGAGTTAATTACATAAATTTACATAAATCGTCCCTGTGGCTCTAAAAAATTACACATATCGTCCTTATGGCTAAAAATAATTAAAATTACGCATAGGCGATGCTCGAACTCGGGTCTGCTGCTTTACAAACAAACCACTTACCACTGGACCAAATAACCAATTATGTTATACACTTTTATCCTTTTATGAAATCTTTTTGGAAGAGATTTTTTATTACACGTTCTTATCCAATCATTTTTAAACGTGATCGAGATGCACATTTTTATACGTTATCAATAAAAATTTGCAACTCGGACCACACTTTTATACGTGATTGATACAATTTTGCAACTCGGGCCACCTTTTTATACGTGATCGATATAAAAAAGTTATATGTATAAAAATACGTAAAAATAATTTTACTTTTTCGTCGTTTTTCTTTTACGTATTACTCTAGTTTTTACGTTTTCGTCCGTTTTTTTACTTTTTAGTCCGTATTCTTACGTTTTCGTCCATTTTCTTACATTTTCGTCCATTTTTTACGTTTTACTCCGTTTTTTACTACTTCGTCTTTTTATTTACGTTTTCGTTCATTTTTTACGTTTTTGTCCAGTTTTTTTACGTTTTACTTTGTTTTTTATGTTTTCGTCCGTTTTTTACGTTTTCGTCAATTTTTTAAGTTTTCGTCTGTTTTTCACGTTTTCGTTCGCTTTTTTACATCTTCGTAATTTTTTTTATGTTTTAATCCGTTCTCTTACGTTTTCGTCCATTTTTTTAAGTTTTACTCTGTCTTTTTTACGTTTTTGGCTAATTTTTACGTTTTCTTCTGGCTTTTTACGTTTTCGTACGGATGAAAACATAAAAAAGCAGATGACAACGTAAAAAAACGTATGAAAATAGAAAAAACATACAAAACGTAAAAACAACGGACGAAAAGGTAAAAAAAAAAGAAGTAAAACGTAAAAAAATGGATGAAATTGTAAAAGATGAATGAAAACGTAAAAAACCGGACAAAAACGTAACAAAACAATGAAAAAGTAAAATAAAAAAACAGAGTAAAACGGAAAAAACGGACTAAAACGTAAAAAAACATACGAATATTAAAAAAACGAACGAAAACGTAAAAAACAGAGTAATACGTAAAAAATGGATGAAAACGTAAAAAAGGGACTAACATGTAAAGAAAGGACGAAACATAAAAAACTGACAAAAACGTAAAAAAAATGGACGAAAACGTAAAAAAACAGACTAAAACGTAAAAAAGTGACGAAAACGTAAAAAACATATGAAAACGTAAAAAACGTAAGATGTGTGATATATTTGAAGTAAAATGTGTTTTTGATGTGTTATAATGTGAAATGACAATAATACTCTCCCATTTAACGGGTAATTTTAATTTTACAGTCACAAGGACGATTAGTGTAAATTTTTTAGAGCGACAAGGACGATTTATGTAAATAACTCTTGATTAGTTTAAGTTAATAGCCACATGGACCTTTTATGTAATTGACTCAAGGACGAATGGTGTAATTTGTTCGAGCCACAAGGACAATTTACGTAAATTTATGTAATTAATTATTGATTAGATTATGTCACGTCAAATTTATAGCTACAATAGCAAGATTAAGAAAGTATTTGAATCATTTAAGAAAAAAAGTTGGATGTGTACAAAAGAAAAAGATGACAAGTTGGATATCTTTTTAAACTATTATCCCTTTATATAATTATATAAAGGAAAACCCAATTGGGTTTTTGACATTTTAAGAAAAAAGGGGTGCTTTAATATTTTGAAAAACTAAATCATTCCAAATAATTGAATTATTGTTATTATTTACGGCTTTTAGAATATTTGGAAAAAATAAAACAAAGCTTAAATATTTCTAGATTTGGGAAAATATATTATAGTATATAAATTCATTCTTTTTGAGAAATTTGAGTAAAAATATGTGACAAAAGTATAAAAAATAAAACTTTTGAAAAAGGGGATTAATCTACAAAATCTTTATGGGTTAAAACAAAAAACTATAAAAACAAAACCACACAACAACTCATTGTCGCTACATAAAACTCTGTCTGATTAAGTCTCGGTTTCAAACCTTCAGTTCTTTTTGTGTTTTTAACCTTTTATAAAACAAAACTCTGTCCGATTCAAGACATAAAACCGATGTATAGATCTACAACGACAAAACTGAGATAACTAGGAAGACATAGAACCAAGGTCACAAGATACTACAGGGCATCTATAACCAAGGTCGTTTTAACCTCACACTTTAGTTTATAACTGTACAAAAAGGAAAAGCAAGAACAAGGAATAACCACCATAATCACCAATGACAAACTCTGTCCCAGCATCTATCCTAATCCCATCTCCATCGACATCAGCAATCAACGACAACAACTTGAACAAACCAAAATCTCATCCCCGAACAACAAGACTCGAAGCAGAAATGAAAAGATACAAGATCTCAGATTTTAGGGATAAAGAGGGTTTGTTATTCGGATTTGTGATTGCATGGTTCGAGAAAGAATGCTAGTTTGCTGTTGTTTTGTGTGTTGTGGTGAAATGGGAGATGACTATGTTTGCTAGGACTTATTACTTATGCCTCATTTTGCTAGGACTTACGAACCAAAGGAAACACATTGGTCCAAGACGCTAAAAAAGCTGCTGCTTTTAATGGGGTGAGTGCTTCTTTGATAAACTTACTTCTCCTCCAATTCTATATGCTTATTAAAAATGCATGTTTTGATTTGGGGCGAGTGCTTCTTTGATACCTTCATATGTGATATCATTTGATATTTTTGATTGAGAAATGCTAGACCCACTCACAAAATCCACACAAAAATCCACTCGTTGACGTGTCAACGAGTGCTTGGTGCATTTTGTGACAATTCTCTCTCCTCTCTTTTATTAAACCAATCACCCGTTGACAGATCAGTGAGTGGACTTTTTTGGGGATTTTGTGAGTGGGTCTAACATTTCTCTTTTTTATTTGATCAAAATAGAGGTTTTTTTTTTTTACCCGTTTACTTATGAATGGGTTGTTTGGGCTCTTTATTTAACCCAATTAAGTCAGACATGTTCAAAGCAAAGACTTTAGCTAAAAGGCGATTGAAGTTTTCCCAAAGTGTAAATATTGATGCGTACTGCCACCAAAATTTAGATTTTTACTGTACGAACATAGTTATCTTTGAAACATTAAGATTTGTACGTTCTTATTTCTTAATGCACACTTTATATCTAGAACTAGAATCAGTATCCTACAAGTTACCATAAGAAGTTATCATGGGGCTTGTGGTCTAGTGGTAAAGGCTTAAGTAGTTAAGCGAGCCCAAGTGAGAGTAGTACCGGTTTGGGTGACCGACCGGGAAGTCCTCACTTGGGAACCACAAGCTCTAATGATATCAGGTGAATCGGGAATAGGAGTGGGGTTATCCCCTAAGGAGAGGCTCGCGGTTGGTATCTCTGCCCGAGGANACAGCCACATGGACCTTTTATGTAATTGACTCAAGGACGAATGGTGTAATTGTTTCGAGCCACAAGGACAATTTACGTAAATTTATGTAATTAATTACTGATTAGATCATGTCACGTCAACTTTATAGCTACAATAGCAAGATTAAGAAAGTATTTGAATGAATCATTTAAGAAAAAAAAAGTTGGATGTGTACAAAAGAAAAAGATGACAAGTTGGATATCTTTTTAAACTATTATCCCTTTATATAATAAAGGAAAACCCAGTTGGGTTTTTGACATTTTAAGAAAAAAGGGGTGCTTTAATATTTTGAAAAACTAAATCATTCCAAATAATTGAATTATTGTTATTATTTTCGTTTTTTAGAATATTTGGAAAAAATAAAACAAAGCTTAAATATTTCTAGATTTGGGAAAATATATTATAGTATATAAATTCATTCTTTTTGAGAAATTTGAGTAAAAATATGTGACAAAAGTATAAAAAATAAAACTTTTGAAAAAGGGGATTAATCTACAAAATCTTTATGGGTTAAAACAAAACCACACAACAACTCATTGTCGCTACATAAAACTCTGTCTGATTAAGTCTCGGTTTCAAACCCTCAGTTCTTTTTGTGTTTTTAACCTTTTATAAAACAAAACTCTGTCCGATTCAAGACATAAAACCGATGTATAGATCTACAACATATAGATCTACAACGACAAAACTGAGATAACTAGGAAGACATAGAACCAAGGTCACAAGATACTACAAGGCATCTATAACCAAGGTCGTTTTGACCTCACACTTTAGTTTTCCCTGGTCAAAAATAATAACTGTACAAAAAGGAAAAGCAAGAACAAGGAATAACCACCATAATCACCAATGAAAAACTCTGTCCCAGCATCTATCCTAATCCCATCTCCATCGACATCAGCAATCAACGACAACAACTTGAACAAACCAAAATCTCATCCCCGAACAACAAGACTCGAAACAGAAATGAAAAGATATAAGATCTCAGATTTTAGGGATAAAGAGGGTTTGTTATTCGGATTTGTGATTGCATGGTTCGAGAAAGAATGCTTGTTTGCTGTTGTTTTGTGTGTTGTGGTGAAATGTTATTTTGTGTGTTGTGGTGAAATGGGAGATGACTGTGTTTGCTAGGACTTATTACTTATGCCTCATTTTGCTAGGACTTACGAACCAAAGGAAACACATTGGTCCAAGACGCTCAAAAAGCTGCTGTTTCTAATGGGTTGAGTGCTTCTTTGATAAACTTACTTCTCCTCCAATTCTATATGCTTATTAAAAATGCATGTTTTGATTTGGGGCGAGTGCTTCTTTGATACCTTCATATGTGATATCATTTGATATTTTTGATTGAGAAATGCTAGACCCACTCATAAAATCCACACAAAAATCCACTCGTTGACGTGTCAACAAGTGCTTGGCTCTCTTTTATTAAACCAATCACCCGTTGACAGATCAGTGAGTGGACTTTTTTGGGGATTTTGTGAGTGGGTCTAACATTTCTCTTTTTTATTTGGTCAAAATAGAGGTTTTTTTTGACCCGTTTACTTATGAATGGGTTGTTTGGGCTCTTTTTTTTAACCCAATTAAGTCAGACATGTTCAAAGCAAAGACTTTAGCTAAAAGGCGATTGAAGTTTTCCCAAAGTGTAAATATTGATGCGTACTGCCACCAAAATTTAGATTTTTACTGTACGAACATAGTTATCTTTGAAACATTAAGATTTGTACGTTCTTATTTCTTAATGCACACTTTATATCTAGAACTAGAATTAGTATCCTACAAGTTACCATAAGAAGTTAATGAACAACAGTAGTTTTGGTTACTAAATGGTTCTCATATTAAATCTTCAAAATCATTGTATTGAAACATTTAAATTAGACACGCTAACAATTTATTGATTAATGATTGTTATGGGTAAACCCGAATTTAGTTGTTTTGACCTTATACTTGACATGCCTGTTTTTTTCATCTCACAAAGATATATAGGAAATGCAATAACTGAGGTAGGTTACTATTTTTCAGGAACTCTTTAAGAAATTACTAGAATTGCATGAAAAGTATGAGGGCCCCTTTACAGTGTTGCTTCTAAAGTACCCGGCCCTTTTAAAGGTCGGTATATTTTCGATGCATTTTATTCTGTTATATAATCTTGTATGGGACTTTGAGGACATCTTCAGGCGGCTGAAGATTTAGGCGAGGTAGTGGTCCTGTGTGTATATAAATATAATGATTTGTAGTACGAATTGTTGTGTTGACCTCCAAAACACTAATATGCATCCCTTTAAAAATGAAGTATATAAGGTAAATGCATTAATCTAGTCATATAGATATATTATTGTCCTTTGGTACTAAATGATACGCTTAACGTCACTTTCAACTGGTGTAGTTTGTGCTACTTTTTTAATACCCGTTTCCTTTTTAGAGATAAAATATAATCCCCCATCAATCGATTCATAAGTAAATGGATTGGTATTGCCCACTTCATGATGTTAGTTTTTTCGTTTTGTGATACAGATTTGAGGATGTTTTCATCAGAAGATCCTTACATGTATGTATTTTCGACGAAACATTCATCTAATTTCATATTCATTAGTTCTATGTGAAACCTTAAAGGAAAGTATAATATATGTTTGAAGTAACTAACTAACTGTAAATGTAGGAAAAAGCTTGTTGGGCATCTACTGTCTAACCTTAGTAATATCAACATAGAACGAGCCATTGTTTCAGAGCTAGCAAAGCTAGGCCATCCATTAACCTAAAACATGGACAAAATGTTGATTATTCTACCTTTTTTTATACAATTCTTCCCTTATTTTTCTTCATGGTTCTTTTGCCGATCATTATTAAACTTATGTACTTTCTTGCTTCCAAATTGATGATCTATCAACGTCTAAGGAAATCTCTGACCGATTTGACGCGAGTATGCCTGAACCTTGTCCTTCTTTTCACCTCCAAGTGAGATAGTATGGGTGCTTTTTTTCATTGTGATGATTGGAGATCCATTATTGGACATCGTTGCATTTATCGGTTTTCTTTTGATATTTAGGTGAAGCTTGTGGTTGTGTTTGAGGAGTTTTATACCAAACAAAATGCCAGTGACAAATGGCTTGACATTTCATTTCTATATTCGGAGGGGAAATGCTATATTGAGGTTGATTTTGAAAGCCACACAGTTGAGTTGGCCATGCTCCCAGTACACGTAAACTCTAAATAATTACTCAATGTGTTATTTTAATTTCTTTTTAGGTTAGCTTCTTCAATGTGTAAACTCTAAATAATTACTCAATGTGTTAAACTTATTTCTTTGTAGGTTAGCTTCTTCAACGTGTTAAACTTATTACAAGACAATAGTAGTCTATTTGATGCATTAAATTTGGTTTGAATGGTTTTATCAGGCAGTTGTTATCCCGGTATTCACCAACGAGTCAATTATAGCTTTTACCTACATACTGAGGCGGTAAGAATATACTAACAAGAGTACTGGCGTCTCTGTCATCTAATATGTGTAATACTCTGATAAAAGGTGGTGTGATTGCTTTATGGTCAATTCCCAGTAAATCTGACATGGGTTGCTTGCAGATTTTCCGGGCACAACTTTTCTTGTCTTTTACATCTTAAGATATGTGGAAAGGTGGACAGGTAGAGTAAGAGGTCAAATAGGTAATTTGTTAAAGGTCAGGCCTGATTTGAAACCATATTTTGTGTTTTACATGTTGCATGACCCGTACGAGACTTTTGAAAACACGAGAGCCTTTTAGGCTTATACTTAATGAAGAGAGGAACACTTTAGAGAAAGTCTACAACGTAACTTTATTGCTTAACTTTTTTGACTTTACTTTTCTTATATTGCTTATACCATCACCTATTTATACTAGTCCATGAAATATTGTAGGTGTTAGACGTTTTCCATGAATCTCTAAATAATTCTACTAGATAATCATAAAAGATATTCTACTACAACTAATACTTCTTATCACAATCTATTACATTTTTCTAAACACTTCTATAGATATATTTTTTTTCATAGAATTCTCATGACAACTTGATGGGTTTGGCTTATAATTCTAATGGGTAGTCCAATCTTTTTAGTTTAGCCCAAATCAAATTTATGATCCAACATAGATAACACATAACCGGAAACAATTCATACATAGGTAGATGAGTCAAAATTTCCACATATGCTTGTTTTGTTTAGGATCTGGCATGGTTTACTTTGCGCAAAAATAAGTTCCACGCCCTTCAGAACCAACAAGGACTTGGAAATGAATGGAGAGCGTTGTAAAAAGATAATGAACCTCAAGGCAAAGCCAAGTCATAGGCTGCTTATATTATAAGGTATGCCATCGATTGTTAGATGTTTGGATGAGTTATAAAATACCAATACCACAACTTGAGCACCGTTATATCGTAGCTTGTATTATTAACTGGAGCTTCCTTTATTTTTTTTTATTTTTTTTATTATTATTATTATTTTTTTTTTATTGTTATTTTTTTTTTTTGTGAAGTCAGATGGATGGTAATCCTGTGAAAACAGTCACAAGGTACTAATGTATAATGCATATCACATATTTTTATAAACATGGAAAAAACATTTTGATCTTCTATTATAAAAATGTCACTCATGATGAGTAAAGGATATTGGAGGATAGATAACATTAAAAAGAAATCCACCTATGCAAATTGCCAAATTCACTTGATTATTCTAATATCATCTAAAGATCATATGGAAACACTATCATTTGTACAATTCCTTTGGGTCTATAGGATTCAGAATAAACATAAAAACTATTAAGATCTGCACAGAATGAAAGCTAGAAAATCGGAGCAATTTTCTGTTGTCTAACCCGTTTTGCTCCTAAGGGTCCGTATTCGCGCTTTCCATAAGGGCCATTAACAAATCTTAAGCCTTCCAACCAGCATATTTGACCCACATAGTTGATCATAATAAAACTCGAGACCCCTTGCTTCTTCAGCCACCAAGAATCAGTGGTTGACCTCTAAATTCAACTCGCTGGAGTTGAATTCCACTATTTAGACCTACACATCAAACATATGAATGCTATGACACGACAACCTACGCCAGTTCCAATAAGGTAGCAAAGACATTTCCTTGTGTTATGTATATCAAAATCAAATTTCTTCAATGCAGCACATCGTGTCATCAGCCAAACGCCTGTGTACCTGAAACACCAATATGAATTATCAGAATTTCATGCTCGTATTAATATTTGTCATGTTATTCCATAAATGGTTTTGAAAACGTACTCTTTGGCATTTGCAATCACAAAGGCTTCCAAAGCCCATCTAGGAAAGACGAACTTTGAAACCAATGAAATAGCTGAACTTTTGTCCTGATTCGCAATGAGGGTCAAAACAACAGGAAGAAGCACCGACCACTGAGGAAAACGTAGAAAGAGTATTAGATATAAATTTATAAAGTTCTAAGATAAATAATTATTGGATTCAACTTATGTGCATTCATATTGGTTATGTCATTTGACCACTAACTTAAATCCAACCAATCATGACGTCTATCATAAAGAGATTATTTGGACAACATGGGTTGACTAGATTTAAGTCAGTGGTCACATGACATAATATAATAATATAGTATTAATATGATTGGTATTGGTATTTTAAAAGGTGTCATACCAATTGCGCTTGACTAAACTCGAGTGCGATGGCAAGAGTATAAGATATGCCCGTCACACAATAAACCAGGCACAGCAAAGTTAAATAATTTGACTCGAAGCTTGACCTTGGGTAGCTAAAGAAGTAGAACATGCATAGATAAACTAACGGCTTCATCACTATGTTTAAAAGATCCATTGTATCTTTGGCTAGAAAATACGATAAACTGTTCATGCCACTAGCACTCTCCCTCCTGTATTGTAATTTATCCATTGCAAATGTTCTCAACGCCCCAATCATGCATAACAAAGCTGCAATCATATATCAAAAGAATATTTAGTATAGGAATTCTTTGCTGATGTTGCAACATGCACACCGTACTCCAATTCCCTCTATTCTAAAATATGAGGCCAGTATTGTAAAGCCCCAAATGTAGAATGTCGGCCGAATAAACTCAAAGTTGACTGATATCATGGTGAAGATAAATTAAAAATAAAAGATAAAAGATTATTTCAAATATTAGCATTTTGAAACAGAATAGTCTTTATAGTAAGAAATAATAGCGACTCTGCAATTTGACAAAGGCTAACTGTATAAAAAGTTAACCACCTTTAAACTTATTTAGGCCAAAAAATATCAAAAAATTTCAGAAGTTCACTAAAAGGCAACCGTGACATGAGATAGGTTGACATGTCAGATGTCACTGGTATATTTTAAAGTTGGCTATCATTTTATGCAATCAACCCATCTGGCCATATGACAGCGACAAACGAAGCAACTTGATATTCATAAATGCCAATAAAATGCAAATGCAATGTAAAACAGAAGTCATCTTATTGTTTTATTTTGTGCACTTACAGACAGCAATGACGGTATATTGATAACCAGTATATCCAAATGATACATCACTCACTTCAGCCATGGTTCCTAAGCATGCTCCAGCAAGCAAAAGAATTATATATTCTGCTGCTTGTACTCTTGCATCTCGCAATCGCTGCTTAGCAACCCTGTGAAACCCAAATTACGCAATTAACTTTATATTTGATTGAAATGCAGATAACGTTTGTAATAGGGGTTTCTAAAATGTGCATACATGATCAATGTACTTTCGCATTTGCCTTGTTTTAGTCGTGATACTTTTTGGTACATGAGCTATTTAACTTGTGTCACGTATGACTGTATTAGTCATTGTAGCCAAAGAACACTAAAAACCATGTTTTAAAATTTGATAGTTCCTATATAAATATGTTAAACCAAAACAAAATGTCTAAGTTGCATAGAAAAATGGTAAGAGTATGGGTCACAGAATGACCCAAACGGAATGTACGAAAGAAAAAGTACAAGTACGTTTGTATATTTGAAAAAAGACTAAAAGAAAAAACAGGTAAAATAAATATATATGGTTACCTTCCGAGGTAATATCTGTACTGCCTAAACACCCCGGGAGTTACTCTGCCTGATAAATCCGGGGTTGTAAAGTAATTATACTTTTCAACTTCCCGTTGGCCCTCACCATGCTCAGTAACTATTGCTGGTGTCGATGATGATCCATTATCATCACAAAGGTGCAACATGTCTGGGGGTACTGTATACCCATTATGAAGCATCCATCTCACAGGAAGCTGCTTAGCTGTCACATCTCCACCCGGTTTCGTTATCCCCTCAAGAATATCAATTAAATGATCAGGGGTATTCACACGGTCTGGTATGGTAATTCCTATACCTAAAAAGTATTCCTCGACCTTATCTACGGGTCCATGGTACACAGTTAACCCACCTTTTGCTAAAAGTATTAAATCATCAAACATTTTGTATAACGAGTAGCTTGGCTGGTGAACGACCATGCTTATATTAACGCCTTCAAGAGCTTCACGTCGAAGAGCTCTAAGAAGTAAACTGGAAGAAGCACTGTCTAAACCGGAAGTGGGTTCATCTAAGATTAAAAGTGATGGTTCCATGACCATCTCGATCCCAACATTCACTCGTTTCCTTTGGCCTCCAGAAATTCCACGTTTTTCAACTGTCCCCACTTTAGAATCTCTCACTCCTTGTAGTCCTAACGCTTCGATTACTCTTTCTGTTATAAGAACTTTATCTGCTTTTGGCAAATCGGCAGATAGTCTTCATATTGCAAGATGTTAGCAATGATACAAGACAATGAGTCAGTATATAGATACTAATATTATACGATTAAACTAATTTCATAAAAAGGCATACCTACAGCGTGCACTGAACCGCAGGTTCTCTTCTACAGTTAAATCACCATGAACTATATCATCTTGTGGTACAAACCCGACAATCTTTTTAAAAGAGTGAATAGATTCATTCTTTCCATTGATTTCAATCTTCCCAGACATAGTACATCCAGTTATTTTTCCTGTCAAAGCAGATAAAAAAGTCGTCTTTCCAGCCCCAGAAGGACCCATTACAGCCGATATTCTACCAGGTAATATTTTACCACTTACACATCTCATGATATTTTTGCGTTTACCTTTGAGAGTTAACGTTAACTCCTTAAACGCAACCTCAATCCTAGGCCTACTTCTTATAATATAATCATCACCATACATCAGATTCATGTTGTCCTCCATTGCTTTTTCTTTCTCGATTTGATTAAATGCATATTTATATATCATACTTCTCGTGTGTAATTCTTTTGAAGCTTTACGTGCGTGTTTTGCATCTGTATCTGTATTTTTATCTCCTTTTTCTAAATTGGAACTTTTATCATTTTCTATGTTATCGTCACTTAAATGTGTTTCCTTTTTGTTCCCTAGTGTACTCCTGGTGGTTTTTGTTCTGGAAAAGGTTCGTGAGAGTGTTTCTTGTAACCCGTGTAATCCTGACGGCTTCCAGCCAGTATCTTTTCCAGCTCGAGATTTTTGTCTAGCTTGTGCTATTTCTCGTGCATATTTGGCTGCTGCTTCCCTTGACTTTGCTTGTCTTTCATATCGATTTGATATTACTTGGTCTGAGCAATTGTAGACGACAATCAATATAGCACTCAGCAACACCTACAATTTTTTTGGACATTCATACGTATGCATAGTCCATGGCATAAGAAATTGTATACAGAGAGACGTAAGCTGTAACCCTTGTGAGGTGTTTGGATGTGTATTTTGAGAGTGATTATGTTATATATAATCAGTATGAGACAATCAGTTGACATAATACAAGTAGTGGGAGATAGTGTTTGGATGTGGTTCTACTTGTTAAAAATTTCCTGATTATGTTACAATATCATCAGATACTCAATTTTGTCACGGTGAAACTAATTATTTGACCCCTAATTACAAGATAACATATAGCAGCAGAAACTGTCTAACCAAACATTAAAGACTGATTATTGAGACTTTAAGTGACAATAATCATACAGTTGGTACCAAAATACAAATCCAAACACCCCTGTTATAAATGATCAAGGACTTACAATAAGCAGAATTCCATAAACTTGCATGCTTGGAAGTTCTGTTCCCTTATCACACTTAGTGCCAGTGAAGCATCCTGCATATTAATAATTCACTCAAAAACGCTAAATTCATATCTTCACAAGACTACTTAGCTAAATCGGATAGGTGTGCTGCTATCTATCAACAATTTATTAATCAAAAGAACTTACGGTATTTAATCCTAGAGCCCATCCTGCAATAGCATCTGCAGAAGAACCAAATGTTTATGCATGAATGAACACATATCACAAGGATCAATGAGCAAAATATGAATGCCATGATAATGGAATTTAGTAAAATACCCTTGAGGGCATTGGATTTTCTTGATAGTTGTTGGACAATAATATCCTGCCTCGCAGAATATCTCTTTGCCCAAATGTACAGGAACCCACATATCAGCTGCACCACAAGTATGATTCAGCTTGCCTGAAGGTAACTGATACTGGTATCTGCAAGATGATTTCTAAGAATATATGTCTTAATAATGTAAATAAAGCATCAAAGGGTGTAGAAATGTGCAAATTCTTGATCAAAAATTCGGATAATCACTTACGGTAAACAAATGCCAGTTGTTGGATTAAGTTTTGCTACAGGGCAGTGTGCACCCAACGGGCATGCTGTAGTAGTCACAATTTAAGATACAAATTGTAAGTACCGTAATTCGCTAGAAATTTTCAAACTTTAGGGGATATTATCAAATGGTAACCAAGTTTGAATATTGTTTCAACTTAAAGGAAATACAAATTCTAAGGAATTCAGTGAGCCAATTACAAAGTGACATTTTCCCAAAAATTTTAAAATTTACGGTGAAGTAGACTTACGTATCATGCAAGTGAGACCTTGAGGGCAGAAAAACCCCTCGCAACATGGTTTACTAGCAGTTGTCCGGAAAGGCATTTTTTTTGGATCAGTCTCATTGTAATCATATTTTTGGCCCGGATTGGCTGCACTTGCCCATCCAGCCTCACACCCAGCCGACCATGATGTCTGGTTACAGTTTCTGGTGGGTTCTAAGAAATGAGACTGAGAAACACTTCTCTTATCGCCACCATTTTTCAGAAAACTGGTGAAGAATACTTTAAGTTCCGCCACAGTACATAATCGAATTGGAAGGTCTGAAAATAAGAAATACAATGTCAAAAATTAGAAAATAAGCTCAATGATCTTTCTTTTATGAGCTATAAAAAAGTTGCTTTTTTGATATGCATATGTTGTATTAAATCTGATATCCCAAATCATTACAGATGCTAGCTGAAACTATATATTATACTACGGGTGTATGTGTTTGGATAAGCTTAAGCATAATTAAGGGCTTATGCATCTCCAAAAAGCTCCATTTTTGGAGCTTAAGCTCGTAGGCTTCTTTTCTTCACAAATAAGCTAATATGCTTCTAAGATAAAGTTTTACCAAACAACTTTTTAGAGCTTAAATTGTTTTGGTTAATAACAGAATAAGCTAGCTAGCTATAAAGCACCACGAATAAGGTTACCCCCAAGGCCCCAAATACCCCTTAAAAGTCGATTATGAAAGTATTTGGTATTGTTTAATTAAGTGCATATCCACTCATCTTTTCAGCAGATAAGCAGTTTGGAGTAACTAATCCCTTAACATTAAGCATTTTCCTAACCGTTTATCTGTCAAGTAAATAAGTTGTGCGAAATGAGCAAATCCTAAACATCCCTTATATATAGTGAACTCATTTCAGCAGCTAGATGTGACGCATACTAAGCATGCACTATATTGCTTGTCAATATGTTCTTAATCAGTTAAAATAAGTATTGCTACATTCTGTACATAAGTATATATCGAAAGTCGAAACATTACAACAAAACATAAAGGGATGCATAAGTATTGAAACATTTCATAGTCGATTCAGCAAAATAAAAAGGAATCCATCACCTTGTAACTTATCATGGCAATTCCGAAAAAAATCTTCTCTGCCTTGAAAATCAAAAGCACCATTAAAATCTTTTTTGCTACAAAATAAAAAACAAATAAACTTAACCCTCATGCAACACAAACATTGTTATAAAATATACACATATATCTTACACTTACACATCTTCAGTGCAAAATCCAATCTCTTTCTCGATAGCGGGTTGGAATTTCTCAATCGTCTTATTAAACCTTCCAAGAAAAAGATTAGAAAGCATAGGCGATAATCTCGGTTTCTGCTTTCTAGAATTCCTATTTTGACACCAAACATTATTTGGAAAATGACCCACAAACACAAACAATAGAAGAACCAAATATACACCAATATTCATCTTCTTATTCACCATGCAACAAAATCATGCATGCATGGCTTTTTCCCGCCAAAACTGAATCAAGAAATGATTTTTGTTATAACCCACTTTGCAAATTGATCAAGATTTGAAAAGATTGTGAATTTAAAAATGGGTATTTTGCGATTTAGAAAATCTTGAAGAAAAACGTATGAAAATTATTAGAGTTTGAGAAAAGAATGGGATTTAGGTGGAAAAAGGTGTTTATGGGATTGTGTTGGATGAGCATGATTCTAGGAGAAAGAAATGGTGGGTAAAGTATTTAGGATTCGATGGTTAATCATAAAGAATTTACCGTTGATTTGAGTCCTACTTTCGGGGGTAACTTTTTTGGATAGATAGATGTTAAACCCTTAATTTGTTTTCTGTATCAAAGAAGGTAAGTAAGACCTAGATTATTTTACTTTGGGGTTTAAAGTGTGCGGGTGTGGTTATTTTTCATCCTTCTCATTTACTTTTATTTCTTATTTGATCTTTACTCTTTAAAATTGACCCATGCTCTTTCAACACAATTTTCTTTTTTAAAACTCATCTTGTTGGTCAAAAAGAGGGTTAAGAGTTAGAAACAGTTATGGGATATCCTCTTAAACCATGAGATGACTAAAATATTTGTGAGCTTTGAGTTGGTTGGTTGTAGCAAAATGACTTACTTCTTCATAAACCATCAACTATTGTCAAACAGTGTCGAGTTAGTCCTACCGTTAGGTATATATTGCCATCCCAATAATTCCTCCAAATATTTTGAACTTGAAAACCCTCGAGCGTTTACCATTTACATATCACTTCCCTTGAACATATTGCTTAACTCGTCAATGTTGTATCATCTAGTTACGAATTCAACTCTTGTTAAAAAAAAATCATATGCAAACTGTTCAAAGTGTAAGCAATGGTCCTGTTGAGGTGGGAATCGGTAGAAACCGACTTGAATACGACATGTTCACTTAATTGGATTAGACCAACTCGTGAGCTCTAACATGTATACACATAATTTGTACAGAACACATGTAACGTATTTTCGGTGTGATCTCAATAAAGACCATAATGTGTGACTGTTCACTTTTCTAAGAGTAAAGTTATAGGTTTAGCTAACCGAATATCAAATGAGAAGAATGAAAAATAACTACAATCGCACATTTCAAATGCACTTACAAAAATAAATGCACATCTTTTAAATCTTTTCTCTCTTATTTGAAACTANTGGGATTTAAACTGTGCGGCTGGGGTTATTTTTCATCCTTCTCATTTACTTTTATTTCTTATTTCTTATTTGATCTTTACTCTTTAAAATTGACCATGCTCTTTCAACACAATTTTCTTTTTTAAAACTCATCTTGTTGGTCAAAAAGAGGGTTAAGAGTTAGAAACAGTTATGGGATATCCTCTTAAACCATGAGATGACTAAAATATTTGTGAGCTTTGAGTTGTTTGGTTGTAGCAAAATGACTTACTTCTTCATAAACCATCAACTATTGTCAAACAGTCTTAGTCGAGTTAGTCCTACCATTAGGTATATATTGCCATCCCAATAATTCCTCCAAATATTTTGAACTTGAAAACCCTCGAGCGTTTACCATTTACATATCACTTCCCTTGAACATATTGCTTAACTCGTCAATGTTGTATCATCTAGTTACGAATTCAAGCAATGGTCCTGTTGAGGTGGGAATCGGTAGAAACCGACTTGAATACGACATGTTCACTTAATTGGGTTAGACCGACTTGTGAGCTCTAACATGTATACACATAATTTGTACAGAACACATGTAACGTATTTTCGGCTGATCTCAATAAAGACATAATGTGTGACTGTTCACTTTTCTAAGAGAAAAGTTATAGGTTTAGCTAACCGAAGATCAAATGAGAAGAATGAAAAATAACTACAATCGCACATTTCAAATGCACTTACAAAAATAAATGCACGTCCTTTAAATTTTTTCTCTCTTATTTGAAATATGTTAGTAAATACGGAGTATTTACTATTCTTATTAAAATTTTTCTTTTCATTAAATTCACATGTCATCTCATTGTTCACCCGGAAAATATTCTTGTTTAAGACAGATCGCTTCCTTCAATCAGCAAATTTGTTCCTTAACTAACCGTGATAATTAATTCCATAGTGGCAAAACCCAAAATCCAAAAGATCAATTTTCTTCTTTTAGAAAGGTGAAAACTCACACAACTACATTATATCATCCGCTTATGTCTTCATCGAGACTATACTTCGAGTACCCGTCTCGTTCTGGTCTCCCGGATTTGAACGAGCCGGCGGCCCCCCACCGGCAACTTGTGGAACCAGGCCAAACCATAACAATTCTTAACTTTTTAAGCAAGGGTGAACATCGATACCTCTTGTGAAGAATCGGAAGTCTTCACTGTAACTCACATGTATGAGATACATGGATGACTCAAGAGTAAAACAACTAAAACTAAGGCTTTCGGCTCCCGATTTTTCTAAAGAGAAATGATACATGGACCTAATTGTAGACCTAATCGTGGACCTAAAAACACATGGCATCATCCTGATAGCTGCAGAGAGGGACCCACTTATTTTACAACCCGTCAGGATGTTGCCACATGTTTTTAGGTCCATGATTAGGTCCAAAATTAGGTCCATGTATCATTTCTCTTTTCTAAAGCCCCCAATAGCTACTACATATAAAGAAAAACTAATTATGCTAAAAACTCTCAAAATGAGAAAAGTATAATTAACATTATACCCTCAAATCTCAAATACTATTATGTATTGTTAGGTTGGAGTATATTGAAGTCAACTTTCAAAGTCAATACTTGTTGCCTAATCTCATGTAATAGTGTTATTCGACAATCTCAACATCATAGCTTTTTGATGTTTTTAACTATTTAACAATTTTTGAATTGTAATGTATGACAATTTCTTATGAATGTTATTTCTCAGAAGAAAAAAGGGGTAATACCATAAAAAAAAAAACATCATACTTGTCTTAAAATACACTTTTAGGTATCGAACAACTTTTTTTTCTCATTTTGATACTATCTTTCATTTTTTGGCCTCTTTGAGGCACTTTGTGACGTTTTTGCCTCTCAAATTATTAATAATAACACAGTTATTTTCTAAAAATTGCATCCGCACACTCTCACATCATGTTGTGTGATTGATGAGTTGATTGTGTTAGTTGATTGATAGAATTGAGTGAGGTTAGTATAATTGTAGTATTTTATTTATTTATTTATTTTTATTTTTTTAACCATGTATTCATTTTTTTTGTCATTGTTTACAGATCCATTCCAATCTCACTCTCAATCCTGATTCGTAATCTAATCCCAATATCGCTTGTTAGAACGTTTTCAATTACATTTTGATCATTTTACATTGTATTTATACACGTTACGTTGTATAAAATCTTGTTGTTTTGCACAGACACTCGCCTAATTTTACAAAAGCGCTGTGTATATATAGCGTCAATTACACCAGTTTTTCGGCCATCATATACAACACCACAATTTTGAAAAGCCCTGATTTGGTAAAACGAGTAACAACTGAGAACTTTGACTCTTTTCTATTTCAGGCTAAAAATCTCTAAAAGTCCTAAACCAGTATTCAATATAGATAATCCCCAGTATTTTGGAAGGCCTATACTATTAAAACTGATACAATAATTGAGAACTTTTAACATCTTCTATTTTACATCTTAAGTCTACAATTTAA
>LBNU01005026.1:2417-23022 GCA_014162995.1 Artemisia annua
TCATAACTAAATATATGAATTCAAATTTTAACCAAAATCAGTTAGTTTTTCACCAAATAAACTTTCCCCAGAAAAAGACAAGAATTCTGGCCGTTACAGGTGGGCGGCCCCCTTAATTATAAGGGGCACCCCCCTTAATTTTAAGGGGGCTGGCCTCCATTTAAGGGGGCTGGCAGGCTCCTGTTGTCAGAATTCTTTGCCTATAAATACCTGCTCAAACCTGGTATTTTTCCTCACCTTTTGCACTAAAATTTTCAGATCCAATTCTCTCTAAACATCTTTCAAAACCCTTTGATCATAAGATTATTAATCTTTGTTTCAAGTGATTCAATCCCTCCTCATCCATCCTCATCCAAAGTGCAAGAGAAGAATACTCCTTCAACATCAAGTTAAGAAGTATTGTAGATAAGTATTGTATATTGTGTAAATCATTTGTGAAGGTGTGGTGTGCTTGTAATTAGATAGATCTAGGTGTGTTAGTTGTGAATAGAAGTTGTGTAAAGAAGAAGAAGTAGTGAAGTAGTAAAGTGGTGTGAAGTAGTGAAGAAGTTGTGGAGTGTATAAGTTGTGTAGAAGTCGTGCTAAGTCGTGTAGTGGTGTGAGATTGGTTCTAGCTACAATTAGAACCCGGCATTTAGCTTAGTGTCGTAAATTGGTGTAAGCAAAAGTTGTGTAAGGTTTTCTCCGCCATAAGGGAGCTTGTTGACATAGTGAAGAAAACTCCCGAGTTAGGTGCTCGGGGAGTGGAGTAGGACGAAGAGGAGATTCGTAGCCGAACGACTATAAATTGCATGTTTCCTATTATATTTATTAGTATACTTTGTTGTTTATAATTGCAAGTTGAGATCACATAAAATTGGAATCGAAGTTTTCATAACCAAAGTTTTTATAAATTTAAAAGACGTAAAACTATTCAACCCCCCCCTTCTAGTTATCCACAAAATCTAACTCACTTTCGTAGGAATCACGGTTGCATTTAGCGTGTGCAACAAGCCTTTTAAACCACTTGGTGTCCCAAGTGGACGAGTGATGTCTCGTGAGGGTTTACAGGGAACATACCCACAAAGTTCATTTAAAAACTAATACAAGTTCAAGTATGTTTGTTATAAAAATTTTAAAATTTATTTGGTACAGGAGAAAGCTATGGCGTAGTCATAATGTTGGACTACGCCGTAGGTGATAAAATCAAACAGTCTGTCACCTGGAGTGTGCTACGGCGGAGTTATGGATGGAGCTACGCCGTAGTTGTGTTCTGGGGACAGTTCTTGGAGTGAAACTCCAATTTCAGTTCCTCCACCGTCCACATTTCTCTACTACCTGCAAAATGACTATAACAAAACATACCAAACCAACTATGCTACTAAAATCAAAAGCTAGAGTGAAAAATAACAAATAAAAAATACAAAGATAGGCATGGGGTGCCTCCCACGAAGCGCTTGTTTTTGTTCGAGTCACGAGCTTGACTCTACCCTTATTTACCGAGTAAAAGGGTGTTCATCCCTTCACTTGAAATCAAGTGTGGGTGAAAGTAGCTATAGACACCATAAGGGTGTGAATTAGCTATTATATAGGGAAATAATGAATTATACCTTACTTGCGATTTCATTTCCCTTCTTACCATACCCGTATTTGTCGATGATTGGCTCATTCCATGTTGTTGTTGACTAACCGGCTTCTCAATAATGGCCATGTATACCTCTACATCCATAGTGAATGAAAAAGGTTTTTCATAAATCAATGCCTTGAGCTCCACATCCTTTGCAGGATCACTTCTGGCTTTTTTCTCAATCATGGAAATATCCAAAAGCTTATCACCGAATTCATTTAAAGGCTCGTCCAAAATCGGGTTCGTAGTTGGAGCTTCATAATAGTCATCAGTGGGTGTGATCGGTGAGGTCAAAGGTTGTGCTTCCAGTAATGGTTTAGGTTCATCAAACACGGTGGGTGTTAATAACATGTTCTTCAACATCCTCCACCGTGACAATAACCTGTTCACAAACACTAGCAAAAACGTTAGAAATAGGAGAAATAGGAAAGTTAAGAAGGTCCTCACTTTCATGGTTCACATCCCCGAATTCATCATCATCACACTCAGTATTGATCTCCTCATCCTTGTGAAAATCCGGGGCTTCCCAGTAAGCGTGATTATTCAAACTAATCTCCTCACCACAATGATTGGCAATGTACCATTCGTATTCTTGCATGGTCATGTTATCCATATCCAACTCATCGTACGCTTGAGGAGATACATAACACGTATTAGAATATGTTTGGGGAGATCGATAAACAGGCTTCAGAGTAAGCGGTCTCGTAGTAAATCCCCTAAAATGAAGATTTCTATGGTATCTCTCCTCCTCCTTGCGCTGATACTCCCAGTATTCATTTAATGTCATGTTATCAAAATCTGGCTCCATCTCCATGACTTCCTGAAAGATACTAACAAACAAGGAAAACAGAAGAGAAAAACAAAAAATAACAAAAATTACCAAAATAAAAAGAACTAAAAACTATAAAGACTCAAATTAAAATCCTAATAGCTCCCCGGCAGCGGCGCCAAAAACTCGATGCAGGTTTTACTGACCAGGTTTTAATATTTATATTAGTCTCGTTTACCTAAGGTCTACCTTTACGCACTAACGGGTAGTGTACCCGGTCGTGTGAGGTAAAGCTAAATGGTAAAGCCGAGGTCGTCCCAAGAGCTATGTGTTTGGATCCTAATTAGAGTCTATGTCACGTTTATCAAAAGGGGTTTATGAGTTGAACATAAATTGACAAATAAAGGTAAATAGCAAAGCAAGTAAATCACTAGAAAGGAATCAATGGGGAGAAGAAGTGTTAACCTAATTACTACTTTTGTTATTATCATGATTAGTTTCCCATAAGTGCATCCTATCATATCGTCTGGGGATTAAATTCATTTCGGATCAGAGGGTTAAATCACCTACGTCTATCTTACACCTTGCCCTATCCAAAACTATTGTAAATCCTTGGGTTCATTGGTACAAAGATGTGAGAGTCATTAAGTGCCTCTACTAACATGGACAAGTCTAACGGATGCGGCATGGTCAGATCTTACACCCCTCTAATTCCGTTAAGCGTATATCATTGGTAGGTGGTTGATGCGTGGATTTTGCAACCTTTGCACTTAAGTTTTACCTCTCAAGGGATCTTGAGAAGCTTACAAACCCTACCAGGCAGTGTACCTGACCGATGTAGTATAGTGAAGTGGCAAGTACCGGGGGATTGATCGTTCTCTCGGGGAATAGTGTCGTTAGGCTTGAAAAGCTACTCTAATTAGGTCTAAGGGTTGAGGGATGATACTTTTTGTATTTTTATATTTTATGAAAGCAAGTAAAAATCTCGGGTTTTGGAAGAGTGGGCGGAATTAGTTGCTAGTCAACTAACCCAAATAACTACTTTTGCAATTAAATTAAAATAACAAGAAAAAGTAAATGGTTGTGAAACTTATATGAGAGAAATATGTGTTTACTTAGATTTCCTTACTCCCTAGCTATCTTTTACGTGTTAATTGTTTTGTTGTAATTGTGTGGATGACGGGTTGTATTCCTTTAAACCATTTGTAGGGCCGTGTACGATCTTCCCTAACTCTATAAGCTCCTACTTCACTCCTATGTTGAGCCGACTTAAAGCTCCTAACATGGGATCATTAGAATTCGCTCATGCATTAAATACAACCATATAATCGTAGTACACATCCAATTCATGTTTCTTAAGACGTTCAAGCAAGTTACCATATAGGAGGTTAGCCAGTTTTCTTAAGCCTAACATCGACTTCACCCACCCACAACAATCACAAACAAACCAACATATAATCAATAGCTAGGTTTCATTAGATCCAAGCAAACACAATAAAGACCTAGCCTAGCATGTTAATTGAAAGACAAGCATAAGATATAATCAAACAACACATAGACATATTGATTGATTTGGAAAAGGACTTATCTTTAATTAAGCATCCAGGTTTCAAGGGTGAAAAACCCTTAAAAATACAGTAAAACACGAGCTAGGGTTTATCCCAAAAGTTGCACACCTAATGAATGAAAATTAGACGAATATATATAGAATTTACAATCAGACGACGTCACGTTATAGGGTGTGACGCCGTCACCTCGTCGCCAAAACACTCCTCGAATTGCTCAGATCCAACTCTGACGCCGTCCCCCTTTAAAGTCTCTGGGTCGTCTCCCTTTGTGCTAAGACGTGACGACCTTCATCCAGTAACACGTGACACCGTCACGTGTAATTTCTCCAAAATCTTTCTGGGGCATCTAGTGCAAAAATAATCCACCTTGTTGTCAAAAAGTGACGCCGTCACCTGGTAAAGCGTGACGTCGTTAGATACAATTTCCAGCATATTTTGAGACTTTGTCATTTTCTTCACTTTTATGCCCCAAAAAACGTCCAAAATGCTTCCTTTTCTAGAATTCCTCTCCAAAGTACCTAAAATGACAAAAGGAACGATTTAAGGCAATATTTAATCAAATAATTACGGATTAGGGCTTAAATGACCCCATAAAGCGTAACACTTTTCGCTTCATCAAATACCCTTACACTTGAGATTTGCTTGTCCTCAAGCAAATGCGCTTTTATTTCAATCAAAATATGAGCTAGGGGTCATTTAACACTAATATAAAAGTAATTACAACAAATAGTTATTCAACCCTAAGCACGGAAATCATACACTAGCACCTCACAAATAGTGTTTGGATACTCTCATCTCTCGGGTGTTATAAACCTATATAACTAAATGGAAATGGAAGAAATATTGCTCACTACCTGTCATAGCAAATAGATTACCATAGGCTTGGGAAAGGATCAAAAACCTCCTACACTAGGCGTAAGCACCTAAGATAAACTATCAAAGAGGGCTTTACAAAGGGTTGTAACGTTAGGTGTAGGGATATGATAAACACGACTTTGTTGGAACAAAGGGTATTTTAAGTGGTGGCGAGTTAATTATCTTGATCAAATACATGCACAAAGTGGCGTTGCTAAGCCAAGACTCGACTCGACTTAAGCTAATAACAAAAACATAAATAAAGATAAAATGAAATGGGATGGTAGTCCGTATGTTTTTTCTACTTTTCTTTTTCCAATTTTTTTTTCGTTTTTCTTGTTTTTCGATTTTTTTTCATACACTCTTACTCTACCATCCAAAATAATACATCATAGGGGCCTCGGTTCTCCCCTTACACTTGAAATTTTACATACTTTACAATTAACTATTCTAATGACTCGAATTAAGATAATTGAAAAACTTGGAGTACTTTAAAATATTAACGCACATGTGGGGGTAATAGTTGACTTCTTCCCCATTACTCCATTACATTAGTACTTTACCCATGAGTCCCAATCGTCCCAAAACAATATGTACAAGGATATGACTCGACTTAGCAACCATGTAATCAATAAGACAATTAACTAAGGGTTTAAACAAATGTTGTCACAATAATGCACTAAAGATGAGTGCATATAAGGTAGGCTAAGGCGATTTGGGTGTACATTTGGGGTGGATTGTAAACAAATTCTTCCTTTAAGTAAAATGCTTAAAGTTAGAAACGAAAAGATAGGCTCTGAGGGGTGTACTAGGGGTATCGCGTACTAAAAATGAGTACAACGCTAAGGGGTGGGAGAATTACTTGACCAATGAAGTCAAAGTAATTATAACAAAAACACAGGTGTAAAATAATGGGTTAATCCTAATGCCTCTTGTCATGTAGTAAATCTAACTACACGAATGTAGTCTCACTTGTGGATTTGGGATGTTCACTAACGCAAGTTCTAGAATCTATAGGCTACCGGTACACACACAAGCACCAACAATGAATGCTTTTCCTAACAATTCTAGGGGTGAACCTCACATATTTGGGGAAAATTTTTGAGTGGTATGGTTTTTTGTGCTAGTAATACAATTCTCTATCCATGAGACGCTTATTAAGACCAATTTCACTCCTATATGTTGTAAAAATTTTAAATTTGGCACTAAAATTGCCCTGACAAATATTTCTCTCGGTTTTATTACACATCTACCATTAAACAAAATAAAAATCAAGCGTAATAGCATTTTCTAAGGTGTCTTCATTTACCCCCCTTACACTTAAACCGAACATTGTCCCTAATGTTCACATAAAAGATGTAAAAGTAGAAAATGAAAGAATGAAACAAATACTCCCCTGACTCGTTTGATGTGGATCGTGTGGTAACATGGTTAGATCTTCTTCCAAGATGATGTATAAGCTCCAAGATCAAAGTGTCTCCAAAAAGCTTGATGTCATGAACTTGACTCCATGTTCATCTTCTTGTCCAATGTAACCTGTTAAACCTGAGAAAACAATCTAGGCAAACCTTGCGTAAAATCGGCGGCAAATTCTATATAAGGATATAATGCTTGTGGAATGAAAGTTTTGCAGATTCCTGGAATTAAAGGTGCAGTAATTTTTATAATCCGGCAGAAAAAACTAAAAATTAAAAACTTTTTCTGGAATCAAAGCCTGACGCCGTCAGGGTTTAATGCCTGACGCCGTCAGAATTGATCTGACAGAATTCTTATGCTTAGTTTCCGGAAAATTTCTGGAAAAACAATTACCTCAATTCCTGGAATACTGCAAAATTTTATTATGACTCGATACAAGCATTTGACTCAAACAATTACTAATATGTATGTTTATTTTATATTGCTACAATTCATGTTCAATTCGTTCTTATAAACAAATTTAGATTTCCCTTACACTTATATTTTGCAAAAATACCTTTATACGTAGTTAAGACGAAGTTAAAAACAAAATAAAGCATTTTCACAATTTAATTTGAGACATGAATTGTTAACAATAAAAATAAAACATACATGCGGAAACAAATAAAATGAAATAAACAAACACACAAAACAAATAAAGCTTGGGTTGCCTCCCAAGAAACGCTTTTCTTTATTAACGATTCTTGTAGCTAGACTCAAAGTCACTCTCTATTACGTGACCTCGTCGTTGGTCACGGTTTCTAGGTCATCCTCGGGTTTAGTCTTATATTCCGGACCTAGTTGCAAGCATTCTTTGTAGAAACCAAATATTCTACCCATAACATAGTCTACTCCTCTACGTCTATCCTCATCATTCCTGTAGTAGACCGCTTGCTTATGCTCCTTCTTGATGTTTGACAAGAGTCGGTATTGCTCTATCTTATATGGCATTTAGTAAGCTATACCATCGGTCTCGTCCTTCAACCTAACTATCCCTAGAGATGGGTCATAATTCATTTTAGAGGCCTCAACAAACGACTTTCCAAAAACTACTTGAGTTAAGCATGCATCTACTACCGGATGAATATCCTCAACAATCACGAAGTCGGTGACGTAGGTGAAATTCCCTACATAGATATGTAGTCCCCTAAATCTTCTTACAAAATTGCTTATCCATCCCTTGCTAGGAAATACCGTAAATCCCAGCTGCTCTTTCATTATAAGATTGTAGTAGGCTCTAGTCATGATGTTTATGGGGGAATTAAGATCTATGTAAGCTTTCCAAACATGCAAGTGACCTATGTTGCATGGTATATTAATGTTGGAAGGGTCACCTATTTTGATGATTGGGTTATGTTAGCATTTAAGATTTATAGAAAAGTGATGGTCATTCTCATATTTGTAATATAGTGTGTATTGTGTGTGTTTCGCTATAATAAAGCTCTCATATTTCATCTCTTTCTTTCATCTTATACGCCACACTTATATCATCCAAGTCACCATCTTTACCTCATATTGTGTTTGTTTGTGTGATAAAGTTATAGATCTAAGGTCCTACAAGTGGTATCAATAGCCAAACAATGATTTACGAGTGTTGAGAGTTTGCTTGTTTTATATTTTTTAAGCTTTATTCACGTTATTTTTCAAAAAAAATCTTACTTTTCTGGTTTTTTTTGTGGTTTTAACACTTTTTTGATTACGAACTAGTGTTATATACCTTTTCTAACAAGAAAGTCTCAATCTTTTTGAAAGATTCAAGCTTTAAAAATTCATACTTGATTTTGTACTATTTATCTAGAACTTGAAAAAGTTTCAAAAAAATCATCAAGTTTGCAACTTTCCTCAAGTTTTGGTGTTTTTAAGGCTAGAAGTACAAGAATCTTGGAATACAAACTTCATTTGGGTGTGCTTTTTGCAAAATCAAAATCTGCCAAAATTATCTAGAACACAAAACCCTAATTATCTAGAACACAAGACCCTAAACTTTCGAGAACACACCTCGTTGCTCCAGAAGTGTTACCGTTGCTTACTCGGTGTTTCCCTTGCTTGTATAAGTGAGAAAACACTTCGACTCGTGGTATACTCTCTAAATTGTATAATTTAGAAAGTTCGGTCAAACTTTCGAGAACTCTGTAATTTTATCGAGAACACGTTTTTGATAAATTTATCGAGAACAGGTTTTAGATAATTTTATCGAGAACAGGTTTTAGATAATTTTATCGAGAACACGTTTTAGATAATTTTATCGAGAACACGCTTTAGATAATTTTATCGAGAACACATTCTAGATATTTTATCGAGAACACTTCTAGATAATTTTATCGAGAACACATTCTAGATAATTTTATCGAGAACAGGTTTCGAAAATTTTTCTAAGACAAAATTTTTCGAAATTTCTTTGTGGACTAAGTTTCGAAAATTATTGGTGGATTGAAAGTTCGTTGACCAAGGAAAGTAACCTTTACCAAATTCTACTCCTATTTCGTTGAACCGATCCAAGATCAACTTTATCAATCATAACTTCATCAATGGCAACTCAGCAAGATATTCATGCAGCCGGTGCCGAAAACCGACCTCCCATGCTGTCAAAGGGTGGTTATTCACAATGGGCTAGTAGAATGTTACGCTTTCTTAAGAGTAAAACAAATGGAAAACAACTTGTTCACTCCATTTTGAAAGGACCCTTCAAACCAAAAGAAATACTAGACCCTGGTGATCCTAATGGAACCCCCCAGTACCACCTTTCTACAGACTAGAAAATGAGGGTAACTACACTGAAGAGGACAGACAACAAATTATAGCTGATGACCAGGCGTTTCATCATGTTGTTCTTGGTCTACCTGAAACGACTTATGCTACAGTGGATAGTGAAGAAAGTGAACATGCTGTCTGGGAAAGAGTCAAAAAGAAAATGTATGGAACAGACATCGGGAAACAGGAAATGGAAACACAATTGCTCAAGGAACTACGCAAGTTTACTTCAATTCCTGGTGAATCAATAGAGTCGAATTCTATAAGGTCATGAATGATTTGTCAAGGCATAATCTCACTCAGACAAACATTGCTAACAACACAATTTTTCTGAATGAGCTACAACCAGAATAGGGAAGATATGTCACTAGCGTTTATCAAACGAAGAATTTGCATGATGTTACCTATGATCAGTTGTATGACTTCTTGAAGCAGAATCAGGCTGAGGCAAATGTAGTAAGAGCTGAATTACTTGCTAAAAAACATGATCCTCTCGCACTCATTGCTAATACACCAACACCTTTACCAATGAACACACAACATCAACCATCATCATCTTCCAATCACAACTACATGCAACAACAATATCTTCCACAACAACAAACTGCTGTAATCCCACAACAATAATTCTACCCACAACAAAAACAAGTTATTCCACAACAACAATATCCACAGTTCCAAGAACCAGAGTTCACTGACAATGATGAATCTACTACACCTTTGACACAAGCACTTGCTCTTCTGACAAAAGCAGTCCAAGGACGCTATTCAACACCAACTAACAACAACCAAAGGATTTCATCGAACACTCGCAACAAGCAGATTGCTCAGCCGAGTTTCAATATGGGCAATGGAGGCCAAATGGTTGGAATTATGGGGAATCAGCAAGGATGTGCTACTGGATTTCACCTGGGTAATCAGAATATGCAGAATCAGAGGGGTCAGCTGGGTCAGTATGCAGGGAATCAGATGGGTCAATATGCAGGGAATCAGATGGGTCAGTTTGGTGGAAATCAGAGGGGTCAGAATGTTGGTAATCAGGCAGTGGGTAATCAGGTTGGAAATGTTGCAGCACCGGTTGGTGGGAATTATGGAAATGTGAATGTGAATCAGGGTAATTTGGTAAAGTGTTTCAATTGTCAGGGTGTCGGTCATATGGCAAGGAACTGTCCTACTAAGCCGAAAAAGAAGGATACAGCGTTTCTGCAGAAAGCATTGATGCTGGTACAAAAGGAAGAGGCAGGATTCCAGTTATCTGCTGAGGAAAATGACTTTATAGCTCTTATGGATGATATGGAAGATAGAGAAGAAGTGAACGCGAATTGCATTTTCATGGCAAATCTTCAGGAGGCTAAGTATGATACAGATTCTGAGACACCTCCTGTTTATGACACCGATGCAGTATCTGAGGTACCATTAAACAATACTTGCAACAATAATGATATATTTGATATGTCCCCTCATGAGGAACAGCATTCTGAGACTCAAGCAATCACTTATGATACATACCTGGATACGCCAAGTTGTAGCAATATTACTTCGGCAACTCCCGATATGAATCATAATGATGGCTCCGTTTCACAGCATGCTGAGAATGATGAGGAAACACATGCTTTATTTGAATCATTGTTGAATAATTGTAGTATTGAAATTGAGAAAGTGAAAAACGCCAATCGCGAAGTTAAGGCCGCGAATGAGAAATTGACCACTGAGCATGAGAGATACAAGGAAAAAGAAAAAAGTTTTCAAATTGATAAAAAAACGCGAGTCTGAATTTGAAATTGGTTATAAGAAGATACTTGTTAAAGATAGGGAACTGCAATGCAAATTTGACAGTCTTGAAGTCACTTCAATGAAAACCATTAAGTCTTTAAAAAAAGAGATTTCTGATTTAAATAACCAAATTTCAAAACAAAAATCAGCTCATACCAATCTTGAAAAAGAATGGGATGAGTCGAAAAAGGACTTTGCAAAGAAAGAAGATAAACTTTTGGAAGAAATCATATAGTCAGAACATAAGATAGCAAAACTAGAAAATTTGTTTGTTAAAATGGGTTATTCTGCTGAAACAATTCATATGATTACTAATCTAACTGATCCGATTTACCATACAAAAAAAAATGGTTCTAGGTAACAAAACTCCTTGTAATCTCAAGAAAGCTCAGAAAGAACAGAAAGTTTTATACAATGGAAATGTGATATATGAGAAACATGATCCTCCTATTGTTCGTGATTATGTGGAAATGATGGAACTGGTCAATGCGAGCATCACTAAAATGAAACAAAAGAATCCAGATTTAAAACAAATTGATTACAACAAACTGAACAAACTTTCTGGAATCACCTTTGTTCCACAAAAACAAGCATATGAGATTTCCAAAAACCTTTCCAAAAGCCAAGGAATTTCAAAACATGTTTCTAAAGCTGTAGTTGTTTCCAAATCTCTTTCAAACATGGAACATATGTCTTCAAACAACACTTTTAACACAAGTGCTGCAAGAGGATATCTTGATGATCTCAAAACCAGTGTTGGACAACTTCAAAAGATTTTAGAATCTAAAACGGATATAAATGAGAATAATTGGAATTCCACGGTTCATTTACAAGTAAAAAAGATTCTTGAAAATGACATTTCTTCACAACTCAACGCTGTTAATGCTAGAGTAATTCATTTTGAACAAGCGTTTTTGAAAGAAATAGCTGACTTTGTTAAGGATCACAAATCCCTGATAAAGAAGGCAAATGAATCTTTTGAGAAGATAAATGTTTTGGAAAAGTTAAACGACTCTCTCTTCGAAGCAGTTTTGACTACTAATATTATGTCTCTCATTTTAGAAACATATTCTATTGAAGATGATGAAAGACTTCGAGCTGAGACCTCCGCAATTGTTTCAAAATATGAAAATGCTCCTATTAAACTTGAAAAAGAAAATGTGTCATATTTTAAACAAATTGATCGGAAAAAAGAAGAATGCAAGTATGACAAATTGTCATATGAGCGTGCCTTCAAGAACATGAAAGAGCAAAATGATCTTTTGAGGGATCAGTTAGAAAGTCAAAAAGGAAAGGGTATGGATACTAAGTTTGCAAAACCATCGATTTCGGACAAAGAACATACTTCTGAACCGGTTGTTAAACCAAAAATGTCAATTTCTCAATTTGTTCCAAAAGTTGATGGGAAAAAGGATTTGACAAAACCAGTCACTCCATCACCCTTGTCCAAGAATAATGAAAAAGAAAAGAGTGTTGAAAAAGGAAAAGTTGTTCTCGAAACACCAAAAGTGATAGCCCCTGGTCTTTTTAGAATTAGTCCCACTATTGCGTTTGCCTCAACATCTAGGACAAATGAAAAATGCATAAAGGATAATTCTAAAGAATCTAAGGATTCTAAACATGACAACAAAATAAATTCTAATGAGTGTGCCTTACCTTCTACAGGATTAGCAAGCACCTCTAGGAGCAGCAGACTACAGCCTAGGAGCAATACAAGGAACAATAGAGTCTCGCCTGTCTCTAAGAGTAGTAGCAAGAATAAAGTGGAAGAAGTAGAAGAACACCATAGGAATTTATCGCTTTGTAATAAGAGACATAGTTCATCTGAATGTAATGTCAAACGTACTGATTCTAATGCATGTACTGACTCTGTTTGTTTAATATGCAAGAAATGTTTGATTAATGATGTTCATGATGAATGTGTTTCTCAGAATGCGAATGTGTTGCCTGAACAGAAGGATGTTCCAAATAGACCTAGTGCTAAATCTAGATATTTTGGTAAACTAATTAAAAGTATTAGGAATACCACAAATAGCCAAATGCCTAGGAACTATCCTAAGTATTGTGCATGTGTTGGATCGATATACTCAGATCAAACTAACTATGTAGCTTGTAAGGGTCTAGTAATCTTGGATAAATCCTTAACTACTAACAATGAAACACTGATATAACTCTGTTAAGTATACGGAATGTACTTTAACAAAGCTAAGAAGAATATCTTTGAATTGCAACGATTATATTAAAACCAAACTTTGAACCTGCTTATATTACAGATTCACTAACAATCCCTAATCGCTATTTATCTTTAATATCGAACTTGCATGTATTCGTATATCTGTAATGCCAACCTAGGGGTCCTTTTATAGGCACAAGGAAAACCCTAGTCGGTTTACAATACTTGAACGACAAGTAAACTAATTCTAATCTAGGAATATTCTAGAATTACATAATAATCCTTAAACCATTTGCATGTTAGTCTTTTATCATAGCAGTCCTTTGATGAGCAGTACTTTGACCTTCTTTATAAGCAGTACTTTGACTTTCTTCATTAAGAGCATTACTTTGACCTGCAGCAGCACTTTGACTTTATAACCCAATAATCCTCCCCTAACTTGAATTCTACTTGCTTGATTTCAAGTTCCTTTGTATTCTCCATAAGTCATGCCATCTTTATCTTCAAGGAATGTTTGTATCTTTATCTTCTGTATTGTACTCACTGTGGTTGTATTGTCATCATCAAAGTAATCTTTATCAGCAATCATTATCAGCAACTATCAGCAACAATCTTTACAACAACTAAGATTTTGCAGCCACTCAGCAACATATGGCAAAATGTACATCAGATCATTAAGTTTTGTTGGGAATTACATTTGAGTTGATAAGACAAAACATGAAAGATGAAGGACTTATGATGACAAAGTGAAGAATGCAAAAGACAAGGGACTTGCTTTACAAAGAAGTTATTACAATATAGTCCTTCGTAGTATTTTGTAACCCTAGTGTCTCTATTATATAAAGAGATGCAGGGAATTGGTTTTATAGTACGTACAAAAGATGTAAACCAGTAAAGGTGTGTGTGTGTAAACCTAGGCGTGGTCTTTGTGTTAGACGCCTAGAGTTTGTATAAGCCTCAAGGATCTTGGATACCTGTTAGAGTGTAACCGTGCTATACTTGATCACATAGTATTGGGGCTTATTGTATTGTTAGAGTAGAGATGACGATGAAGAAACCTTGTTAGCAATAATAATGATTGTTTTGTTTATTCCTCTGCGTATCATGTTCTTAATCATTATTATAGTAATCCCTAGATGAGGTCTAACAAACCTCGAGCTAAACGATCTTAACATGTGGTATCAGAGCCAAGGGGCTCGTGATCGTGGGATTAAACAAGGTTTGGTTTGTCGAAGATGGAAGAAAAATTCGACTTTGTTTCAATTTTCGCAACATAGGCGATTTCTCCTTCGTTAACCGTTGGATTGGGCTAAAATATTTTGCGGAGAATCTCGGTATATCAAGCTAACTTTTCACCGGAGGGATCTTGAATTGGAGCTTTTATACGTTAGATATGGGCTGTCGAAAACCGCTACAGACAAGGTTTTGGTAAGTCGAATTTTTAGGGTTTTCTTGATTCAACTTCATGAATTCGTGTTTTACTTGTTCAAATCTATATGGAAGTTGGATATATGTAATTTAGTGTCTAAAATTCATGAAATCAAGTAGCTGTGATTGTTATTTGTGATCGAAGTTGGTGAAACAAGGGTTTCTTTGAATTTAAATTCTGTGGTGCAATTGAAGCAACTGATGGTTTGTGAAACCCTAACTGGCTGAAACCATAGTTTGTTATGAATGAAGTTACAAGTTGAATTATTTGTGACTTGAAGTTTAGGGAATGTTTGTAATCGTGTTTCTCATGATTTGTTGCTGATTGGAGTATGAAGGAAAACCCTAGAACTGTAAGTCTTTATGCGTTTTGCTGTTAGTTTTGGTCTAACTGTTGTGCAAGACTACTGCAATTGTGTTAATGGGTCTCCTTGGAATGTTTGATATGGCTGTGATTGAGGCTCAAGGTTATCATTGGAAGGAAACTTAGTGAAGTTCAATGGGTTTGTAGAAAGATGATAACAAGTGAGGTTACTGGTAACGACTGCTGCTATGGATAAGTTTGTTCGCTGGTTGTTGTTTATTGAAAGTTCATTGTGCATTATTTGATCTTCGTACCAGATTTGGTGTCTAGTGTATGATTGATTATTAAATTCATAGTGAGTCAGTGGGTATTATAAAAAGGAATCGAGAGATATTGAAGCTGATGTATTTGATGTGAAGGAGCAGCTTGGTTGGTACTGTGGTCCCTATCATACGTTTATGCTATTGTGGTCCTTGTTTTAACTTGCTCATTTGTAGTACATGGAAGCAAACTCAGAAGAACAGGGAGCCAAGCTACTGGTGCTATGTTTACATATCTGATGGTACTGCCTTTGTTCGTTTAGTACTGGTCCCTATTGCTTTTTCGTTCATATTGCTGTGATTCATTGATAAAAGTTTCCACTGCTCGATCTATGTTACCACTGCTGCGACAATTGGTATGTGTTAATTCACATGTTTTTTTTATGGTCAAATACCGACCCAAATAGACTAAAATCACTAAGAAATGCCAAAGAAAAGTGTATTTTTGTGTTTGTGATCGTGCAGGTACGGATATTTCAAAAACAGACTCAAAATCACAAAAACCCGACAAAAACGAGCACGAGAATGGAAAGTGTCAAAAGCCGAAGCCAGGGAAGTCAAAAAGTCAAAGTCAAGCTCATAAAGTCAAAATCAACCTCAGAGAATCATTTCTTGTCAAGATTAGTCCTTGGAGCAAAGTGTGAAGATTTGGCAAGATTAGTCCCTCATCTTTTAGATTTTGTCAAATTTGGTCCCTAGAAAGATTATTTTGAAGAAACGACATCAAAGGCCCTTCAAGAATAAGAGATTGTCAAATATGACCCTTGGATCACATTTTGGAAATTTGGCAGAATTAGTCCTTGAAGAATTCAGGTTTTACAAATTTGGTCCTTGGCATTTTATTACTACATCCTAAGTCCTAAAACTAAATGGATCCATTTATAACTAAAACCATAACCCAACACCTTTAATAAACCCACGAGCCCACTCCCATACCAGTCAACCCCATTTATTACCACGGTCAAATAAATATAAAAAATACCCAAAGTTTACCCGCCCCCTTTCCCCCAAAATTACCCAGCTCATGGACCCTAATTTACTATTCACCCATGTAAAATCCAAATTAACCCAATTAAGGGCATAATTGACCAATCAACTCATGTTTCTAGAACCCCTGACATGTCAGAAGAATGACACCTCATCAAACCTCGTGAAATTCCGTGTCAAATGATTGGGAGATCTTATCCAAGGGCTGTGATTAGTTTGAGTGGTGCCCAAGTTCATCTAATGGTTGATATGAGCTTAAACAAACACAAATGCGCCTCGGATTGATGACTTGGCAGACTAGAAGGATCCAAGACCTCTTCCCCCTTCGTGTATAAATAGAACCCTTCTCTCATAGTATAGGTGTGCCTTTTTTATGTAATGTTATGCTGCTATTTTTAAGTTTTCATGTAATTTTTTCACATACTGTACTCATTTTCAATTAATGAAAGTTAATTTTAGTTGATTCACATCTCTTCTTTAATTCAGTCTTTAAATTCTAGAGCTATAATTTGTTTAAAGTTGTTTATTTACTGCTTAATATAGTTTAGTTAATCTGTTTTTATCATTCAAATAGTAGTTTATTGTTGCTTCTCACAAAACCTCCTTGGACTACTGCTTTCAACCTGCTGTTCTAAAGATGTATCACTTCCCGTGAAAACCAAACTAGCATCTGATGTTTCACCCTCATTGACTGTTCCTCAACAATTTGTTCATCTTTGCCTGTCTCTCTTTCAATCATCTTTGTTTCCTTTAACTGCATTTCCCTTTCAATTAGCNCGAGATTTTTTTTAGCATCTAAGCCATTTACTCTCAAAATCACAAAAAAGTCAAACAAAGTCAACTGCCTAAATGAAAATGGTGATGCAAGCTTGGAGTGATGGTCTAGGGGAAGAAATGGAAGCTCCTAGCCTGTCTAAAGACAGGCAAGCTTAGTGAACTCTCTCAATTGTTGCTGAGGGAGAGAAGCTTTGTGAGTTCTTTCTAAATTTTTGGTTCCACTCAATATTATAGTTTAGATCTGCTGTTGATTGCTTATTCCTGTTTAATTTTAGTAGTTGCATCATAATATAGCTTAGTTCTAGTTTGAATCTTCATTAGTTCATAGTTTGTTGTCATTTGGCTATTTGCTGTTTCTCATATGTCATTAAAGTGCACTCTTAGCTTTAGTTGTTACTTGCACCTGAGATCTGTGTTTTTGTACTAATTTGAGCTTGTTAATTCATAATTGGAACTAAGTGTGTGGATTAGACTACTTAAGGTATTGATTGCTTGGTTAAATCTTTCAAAACTGATTATGCAGGGGTGTTTGGAACAGGTTGGTTAACTGAGTTCTAGTAGGTTGCAGTAGGTAAAACTGGTTTAGATATAATAGTTTAGATACAAATAGCTTAGGTAAATCATAAAATCAGTGGTAACTTCGGCTAAAAAGTCAAAATCCAATTCAATTCTTGATTTAGCCATCTGTTAAGAAATCAGTAGGCCAAATCTAGATTATAGGAGCATAATAGGTTAAGTAAGCTAAATTTAGGTTAATATTAGATTGATATAACATTAATAGTTCAGTAGGATCAATCAAAACTGGGTTAAGTCAAACTAGTGGAAGAATCCAAAAAAGTCAAATAGTCATTTGCTCATAGTTGGATAGAACTTTAACATAACTTGTAAGCTTCAATACTTGTTGAAAGTTGAAATGGTTTGTTGTTTTGAGTGATTTGGCTGCTTGTGACCCTAGAACAACAAGAACATTTCAGTTTGAAGCTCAATTGCTTATTGGAATTTAGGTTGATAGTGGATTGTTTGAGGTTTTAGCTCCCCTGCTTTATAGAAATAAGTTCATGAGCTCAACTTTGCAAGCCTCTAGCTAGCTGCTCACTTAAGCTTTTGGTGAGATTGTTGGGGCAAAAGCTTCTCAACCTAGCATAGAATACTTTTCCACTTAGACTTTTCACTTTTGAGCTTTTTTACAACTGCTTATTTTAGCTGCAGTATATGCTGATTATTCAGTTTTGTGGTATTGGTGATATTTGTTTGTGTTCTTGATTCCAGTGTTTCATCTGAGTGTTATTAAGTGTGTTTAACTTGTCTTCACTGTTCTGAGCTTATTGGTGCTTATTTGAGCTTAATTGGCTTATATAAGCCCTTTATTGAAACTTTTTTGCTCTCCATTGCATATATCTATGTAACTTTTGGTCAAAATTAAGTGTTTTTGAGCTTATTAATACCCTAAGAGCATTTTGTGAAAGCTTGACTAAATTTGGTCAAAGTGCTTATTAATAAGCACTTTTCCCAAACTGCTTTTTGGTCTAATCAGCACTTAACTGCTTATTTTCCAAAGTTTTCTTTTTCCAGTAGCTTTAGAATATAATTTTAGATTTTCCATAAAAATTTCAGAATTATTTGAGTAGTTTAGCTATTTCTTTTTCATTTTTCTTTATTTTTAAGTCATTTTTAAATTCAAATTAAATCACAAAAAGAAAAAAATAATTTTCATTTTATTTTTAAAATTAGTTTTTAGTTCAGTCAGAATTTTTAAAATTAAATTTATAGATTAGAAGTTTTATTTCATAATTTGTTTAATTTTCCCCTATTAAATAAAAATTACAAAAATAGTTTTAATTCCAATTAAATAAATAAAAAAATCCAAAAAAAAATATATTTTCTTTCCTTAAAAATTTCCTTTTATCATTTTTAGGTTAGGAAAATTTTATTTTGCCCCCTAGGTTTAGTATTGCATTAATTTCACGTTTTTAGTTGTACGTTACGTTTAATTTTACGTTTCTTAATCCATTTTTACGTTTTAGCTTACGTGTGCCTTGATTACGTGATATACTTGTTTAATTTCTTGATTGTGCTTTATTTGCTTATCATTAGTGTAATTCTCATCGTTATCACTTTTACCATTTTCACTACACGTTTTACGATCCGGAAATCGAGATTCCATTTAACCTACGTTCGGACATGACCCGGGTAATTTCTTATTTGTTGAGAAATTGCTTGGATATATACTATACTATTCACGAAACATCAAGTTTTTGGCGCCGCTACCGGGGAAGGTTGAAGTGAATTTTTGTTTTCGTTTTTAAAATCGTGATTTGAAAAACCTTCCTTTTACGTATTTTCTTATATAAAAAGTAAAAATCACAAAAACGAAACACTTTTCCTAAAGTGTTTACAAAATACCAAAAATATAATAAACATCCTCGCTCTTCCGTTGAAGGAGGGGTGTTGTAAACAAAATAAGCTTGAACGCGAAAAAAGATCGTGAAGTTAAAAGTTATCCGATTACTTTAATTCTACTACCGAATAACCGGGGAATACGGAAGTCGTGACATTAAATTGCCGACTGAAGAGAGAACCATTCTTCTCTCCCGCCTCGCTGTGCGTTGATTAAAGGAAACGAATTCGATTGACAAATCGATCACAAAAATATTGTGATATAATAAAAAAAACAAAAGAAAAGAAAAATATTGTGTTTTTAAGTTTTCTTTTATATAAAAACCCAAAAATATTTTGATTTCAATTTTTGTTTAAAAATTTTAAAAACCAAAAAGATTTTCCTTTTTCAAATTGATTTTTGATTTTCTTTTTAAATTTGTGATTTCTTTGGTGTATGAACACCCGTTCTTCGTCACATAACTTACTTTCACCACTTTCAAATCCCGAGAGGATTATACGTCACACACACCGTGTTAATTTCCCAAACGTTGAGGAAATGAACAATAACGGTCAAAATTTAGGACCCCCGCCGATGGGTGGTGCTCAACAAAACGAGGAACTTCCGATGGGACCTCAACCTCCTCCCGATCTCCGTACGATGGAGGAGTTGTGTCAACCGACTATGTTCGGACGTGGTGGCCCGATGGCCCCCGTCAATATCGAAGCCGCCGATTTTGGACTTAAACATCACATGATTCAACAAGTCCAAAATTTTTGTCAATTTCACGGTTTACCGGGTGATGATGCTAACAAACATCTTGATAAATTTTTAACAATCACCCAAAGTATGAAACAAAACGGTGTCTCCGATGATGCCCTTCGCCTTTATCTCTTCCCATATTCATTGACGCATCACGCCACCACTTGGTTTGATCGACTTCCGAAGAATTCTATTCAAATGTTCAATGAAATGGTTTCGAAATTCTTGGCAAAATATTTTCCACCATCAATGGTGACGAAGCTAAGAAACGACATAAGCAATTTCCGACAACTTCCCGACGAATCTTTATTCGAAGCATGGGAACGTTATAAGCTTTCGATTAACCGATGTCCGAATCACAACATGTTGCTCGTCACGATTATTGATACGTTTTATAATGGTTTTACTTTACGACATCGTGTTACGATCAATGCTGCTGCGGGTGGTACTTTTATGAAAAGACGCCCCGAAGAGTGCTACGATCTCATCGAGAACATGACCGCCCATCACAATTATTGGGATTCCTCAGCCGAGAGGGGCGAGTCGACGAGATCTACCACGTCTTCCAATGCAGAAATTGCGGCTCTTAACAAAAAGTTCGATGATGTTGTCCGTCTTTTGCAAACGAATCCAAATCTAAACAACAATCATCAAGTCAATGCGATTAGTCAAAGTTGTGAAACGTGTGGTGGTCCACATC
>LBNU01005026.1:41056-52315 GCA_014162995.1 Artemisia annua
TACTGCTGAGACTCTGCTGCTTATGTGATAAGTTTATGTACGAATGTTTGTATTTATAGTATAGATATTATGTAATATTCTATAATGTTAGAAGATTATAGTCTTGGGTAGGAAGTCGTTTGTAAGCCTGTAGGGTTCCTTGGTGTATAAAAGGAGATCCTAGGGTTAGAATAGAGCACGATTTATTCTAGCATTGTATTCACTTCAAGGTTGGAAAACCCTAGCACTATTCAGGGTGCTCGTATTCAATATATTGAAGTGTTTAAGTGGTGATATATTTGTGTTTGTGTTCCTCTTAAGTTAATCAATAAATTTCGCGTATTGATTAAGTTTATTACAAGTCAGCTTCTATACATTATTGTCTTGGTTTATCTAAGATAGTAATACTAGATCAATTGCTCAACTGGGATCAACACCTAGCTTTCCATAACACTGATAGGCATTTAGAATATAACAGACTCCAAACTAGTTTACGATTCGTTCAATATACTTTCTTCTTAATCTGTTTTGTGTGATACGAGTAATGTACTGTCAAATATGATCATATATAAACATATTCATATAGAGAAGAAGAAAAAAAAGTAGGAAAACAAGAAAACAATGCTAAAAGATGGAGTAATATTTTCTATAGATTATGTACATGTACCATAAACTAATGAAGTTAACCATACATAATAATCCAAATAGTACTAAGAAATCATAAGCTTTTGTTAAAGACAATCTAAAAGCTAGTTCGAAATCTTCTAAGCAACTGAAAACTTGTTTAGAAAGTCATGAGGTAGTGTCTGAAATCTGAATATCTTCTTCTTCGCCTACTTCAATTTCATCGTTGTTTCTGTAAGTGAACCACTTCTTTTGTTTGCAAATTTCATCAAGAAGTACCACATGATAGCACCTATAGTCATCAAGCCGCTAATCAACAAAACTATCTTCTTAGCTGTGACCATAACAAAAACCAAAAACGCTGAAGGTACCATGCACATGACCACGAGGGACTTCACACCGAGTGGGATCTTATATGGCCTTTTCATATTAGGATACTTGACCCTAAGCCTTATAATAGCCGCGTCCTCTAGTAACATGCTTAGACTATATATAAAGTTTGAGGATGATATAATGTATGTAAATTGCATAAAGGAAAAACAGATGGTAATCGAATAAGAGACAAAAATTCCAACCCATGGAGTACCGAACTTCTTTGCTCGTGCATCGAAAAACTTTGGTAAGTACCCTGATGCAGCCTGACCCAAAATCTGAAAAGAACAACTACCGAGTAACGCTAAGTATAAACCCATAGCTGAAAGAATCGCCCCGATGTCGATCAAAATCTTTAACCATGTACACCCAATTGTCTTAGCTGCCACTGCCATATAACCTGTATCCCATAGCTTTTGATCAAGTTCAGTAGCACCCTTAACCGCCATAAGCAGGATAATGTACCCAATACATGTTAACAACACTGCAAATAATAATGCCCTAGGAAATGTTTTCTTAGGTTTTTCGACCTCACAGCCATAGTACTAACAGTGTCCCAAAAATTGAAGTTCCACAAAGGGTATTTAAGTACAAATTCCAATCTTTTCTAACACCCTTTTGCCCCATACTTAACTACCTATGTGGCTTTATACGTAGGATCGCCATAGCGGACATTATACCAAACGGGGCTAACGACACAACTCCTAAAACAATTGAGGCGTAGTCCACAATATCTATTCCAGTAAAAAATATAAACGTAAGTACCGTATTCAAGATAAAAATAGCTAATAATCGAGGCAAACCATCTTCGAAAATTAGGAAAAGTTTTTCTAAGTAAGCAACACAAAGAATAGGGAATGCGGAAAGATTAATAACACTAGTATGAAATTTCCATGAACCCATTAAGGACCCCTAGAACGGCCCGAATGCCTTATGAGTCCATATGATATAGCCACCATTACCTGGTAACGAGGTCAAGAGTTCTGCTGTGATGAGTGCCTCAGGGACGCAACGATATTAATGGAAAGATTGAAAAGCCAAGAATCACGAAAAAAGGGCCAGCAGCTTTAACAACTGGTTCTTCCCCATAAAGACCTCCCGCGACTTCAAAGTATATGATAAATATTAAGGGAATAAGAGTGAGTTTCTTACGTTGTTTTGCTATGCTTGTTGTTACTGGATTTGTGACGGGCAAGGTGTCAACTTCGATAGACCGTGGTGAATTAGTCGACATAGCAAGGCCGGTAATTTGCACGTAAGAATATTTTTTGTTCGATCGATCAATCAGTAGATTTGTTGCATGAAAGTGTTACGTATATGGTACCTAGTATATTTATACGAGTCGTTTGGGGGTTGTACGTTAAATGTGAAATTAGAGTTCGTAACAAATAGCACTTTAGTAAATATCAATATATTTGGAAACGTCTAATATATCCTAAGTGGATATAAGTTTATCAAATTATATATATCCTTTTATCCTATGTAAAATAAGATGAATTTAAATAAACAATTAGTTAAGTATTCCTGTTAAAAGACAAACTCAGACGTATATTTCCTACCTTATCTAAAATTCTATTGGTGGTAAATATTTGGTTTTGAATAAAATTTCTCAGAGTAGTTTGATAAGCCAACGGGCGACCGTTCAAGGCTCTAAAAAATTTGACGGGGCCTCAAAATTTGTCTTGTTAACAATTATATATCTACGTATACATATTTTTCACGAAGAAAAAGGTAATTAGATGAGAAAATATCTTAAATGAGTAATATGTTAACGTTTAGATAACTAATTGAATTATATCATATTATTGGTGACACTTCAATATAACATCTTCTCGAAATGTCTCATTATTTAATTTCATCCAAAGCCCTAAAATTTTTTAAAAATTCAAGGACGGCCCTGTTAACTATATGTATATGTCAAAGGTATAACACTTTGATCACATTGAAGTTATCAACAAAATGAGATGATTAAAATTACAAATAGTAACAATATTGCATGCTCTATCTTTCAAAACTATTACAACATCAGATATGGAAACATGTTATATTGTCGTTACGTCAGCTTTTTCCCTACAACATTTTGAAACACACAAACAAACACACTCTCTCGTATAATCCAAATTATAAGTTATTGGGAAACATAAGTTTTGTTTATTTACTCTGAAAAAGCCTATAACATCATGTTGTGGTCATGGCGCAAAAAATAAAACACGGGCCGGTTTACTGATGGTGTGCCATAGCTACGTTATAGACATGGTGAAGCAACGGCCGCACACTGAGAGCTCTTATGGTTAAAAATATAGTACATCATTACTTAGTAAATTCTAATTTATACGGTTAACACATGAAAAGCCCCAAACTCATTTAGATTTTTTTTTTCTTTTTGATTGAGCTACCATACGTTCTTATGCCCAAAGACGAGAGATTTCGAGGACAAAATCTAAATAAGGGGGTAGAATTGTAACACCTGTTTCCCGGATACAAATAGGCCCCACCTTAGGTGAGATTGACTAAGGTTTAATGTGATTGGTTAGTCAACAAAGTTATTTGGAAGTCAAACCCGATAGTCAATCTTGTGGTCAAAGAATGTGTATTATAGTTAATTGGTTATAGAAGATATGATGCTAAAATCAAGGGGCTAAAATCGTTAAGTTGTAAATGTGTTATAAAGTTAAGTGTGGCCAAAGTATAAGGAAAGAAGCTTGAGGGACCAAAGGTGTCATTTGGGAAAAAACTTTGATATGAAGTAACTTCTCTCTAGAAATCTCCAGGATTTGTTATTTGATGATTATCAAAAGGTGCGTGTGTTTGTCGGCTTAGAGAAAAGGAGGGAAAAGAGAGCTAGTTTGATGGCTTAGGAAGGAAGATGGTGAAGACATGATACTTATGATCCTTCCTAGCAAAGATCACCACAAGTAAGTAGTTCTATAATGATGATTATGAGGTTTAGAGTTATGCTTAGAAGTGGGATTTCATCATAGGATCAAGATATGATCATATGATGATATAAAAAGGATGATGAGTAAGTTATGGTGGGTTTTGTATAAACCCTTGTTTATGTGATTGATTGTTATGTTATTAGGTTTGCTTGATAATGATGAAGGATGATGATGATTAGTAATGATGATGATGATGATGATGATGATGATGATGATGATGATGATGATGATGATGGTGTTAATGATGATTGTTAGCTTAGCTTGGAATCAAGATAAGTAAACCGGTTATGACTTGATATTATAATGATTTCTTACATTTTATGTTATGTAATTGTTATGATGAGATGTTTGAAGTGTTTAGATGATGATGTGATGAAGAAGTAGATGTAAGGCTAGTTTGTTATAACTAGCAAATGAGATTGTGAACTTAGTGGGACTATTATAAGTGCGTAGGAAAGGTAGAGATTTTTTATAAGACTTGATGTGGCTAAGTATGTGTTATGTTAGTATGTGATGAAGTAAATGTATTATGATGCTTAATGTGTGAATGAATTATGATGTTATGTTATATCCGTTTTACTTACTAAGCCTTTGTGCTTACGGTTTAGTTGTCTAACCTTTTGTAGGCCGGTATGCGTTTATGGAAGGCTTGGATAAGGATTTAAGGTTGGATATGTGAAGTAGAAGGACTTCGGTAAGATAGTTGAGCTAGGTAGAATACCGAGCTCAAGTCATGGTTGTACCCTCGAGAGTCTTTCTACGATGTGTAAAGAGTATGTCAAGGTTGTCCTAACGTTTTGGTGGTCAACCGTTGTGTTAAAGTATGTTTTATATGTAAATGGGAAAAGTTAAGGGAGTGTTTGGCATAAGCGTGTTTCTACCCACTTTGGGATGTAAACGGGTCATGTGTGTATGGAACAAGTTTTATATTTTTTNATGTTAAAGATTTCTAGAAAGTTTGGTGTAATACAGAAGTAGTATGAGTCGGATATAAGAGAAACGGGTCAAAATGTAGCAAAAAGGGCCTGCAGCCCAGCAACCGGCAGTTTGGAATCAAACCAGATGGTTTGGAAGTGTCTGGGAGACAGAATGGGATGAACCAAAATGGTTTGGAATCAAACCCGCGATTTGGGGGCGATTTTCAAAAAATCATATCTTTTAATTTGTAAGTCGTTACGGGTCACACCACCCGGCGTTTTGAAGGTAATTGAGTCTAGTTTAATTTAAAAATAGTCTCAAGGTCTGAAAGTTTATAGATTTTTACAAATGGTCAAAGAATGACAGAATGTCAGTTAAAGTCAAGCGTTTTCACGCGAAAAGTTTAATTTTTGGTCAATGTGGGCACAGGATGTAACAACTTGGTATCAGAGCTTCATTTTAAGTGAATTAGGTTTCCACTATAGGTTGCCTAGTCTTAAACCACTCGTAGAAGCTTGAGCGTAAGTGTTAGTGATGCAAGAAGTAATTGTTAAGTGTGAGACGGATTATGTTTTATGCTAGTTGAACTTATAGATCATAAGTGATGGATGTATGATATAGTGTTGATGTGTATGAGATGTAAGTCCGTGGGGACTTGAAATGCTTTAATGATTACTTAGCCGTGCACCTCGGTTGGTGCTAGTGATTGTATTGCGAATATGTGAAGGTATGATGGAATTATGGGGATGGAATGCGAGTAGAAATGCCAAGTGGTATTAGAGATGGGCTAGTAAGTGAATTGGAAGTTGTATGATGTGTTAGTTATAAGGTAGACTAGTGCTTGCGGCTAATTAGAATGTTTTTGCTTAGACATAGATTGTTTTGCATTATGGTATATGAGCCATAAACTATATAATTGTAATTGTTTTAACACTTGTTGGATTAGTGTTAAGTGTTATTGTTTATGTAATGTTAAGTCTATGGTAGTTTATTATATGTCTAAGTTTTATGTGGTGTGCTTGAGAGCATGGTGCATAGAGGTGTATGAGATAAGATTGATGTATTTGAATGCATATTATGTAAGAAATGAATAATGAAGTATGTTTATAATTTGATGCTTAGAAGGACGTGATTTAGTTTGATTGTGATTGTGGTTTTGGAATGAACGATTAGATGCTTGAAGCATGATTTCTTACACGCTTAATTAAAATGATAAAAGTTAAGGTGTATGGTTAAGATGTGATGAGATCATGTAATAGATAAAACATGATAAGTAAAATGTGTTAGCAAGTAAATGGTTAAGCATGATGAGTAGAAGTGATGAATGAGATATAGATTGCGCCATATCATAAGTGATATGAAGTGCGCTTGAATGAACTGTAAAACATGAATCGAATCATGTTTAAATATTAAAAGATGTATGATGATAAGATGTACAATTTATGTGCATGATAGAATTGATTTGGCCAATGTGATGATGGTATATAGTAAAAGTGTGAGTCAACTTGGGTTTGATGAATAAATGATAGATTGCATTGTGGAATGCTAGTATAATAAAATCGGCAAGTGTTATATAGAAACTTGTCTAGATGAAAGACAACATAGTAGCGATTGTTGAAATTGCTTAGGGCAATGAAAATTGAGGAAATGATAGTATGTACTTGATGATAAAAGTACATGAAAGATGTTAAAGTAAAACATAGCTTGGATCCATTTCTAAGTGTAATCTAGTTAGTCGCAAGGGCTAACTATTGGAAAAGGTTCAACCGCGAGGGTTGAGCATATTGGATAAGGTTCAACCGCGATGGTTGAGCATTTTGGATAAGGTTCAACCGCGAGGGTTGAGCATATTAGATAAGGTTCAACCGCGATAGTTGAGCGTATTGAATAAGGTGGATCCAAGGCTAGAAAAGATAAAAAGTAAAGTATGTATGATTGTTGTGTCGGAAGTACGTAAGTAGGATGATTTATAATCGCCTTATTTAAATGGATTGGGACGCCTTTCATTTAAATAACGAAATTGTAAATCACCGAACCATAAGTTTATAATTCCTTACTTACATAGATTGGGACGCCTTTTTATGTGAGTAAAGAGTTATAAACGAGTGGGCTTATGTGTAACCGATATGGCATGAGTACGGGTAGAGAAATGAGAAAGTGAAAACTAAAACAAGTTAGACACCTAGAATGAGTTTGTGCCTTAAGGCTGATAAGATAATGGGTAAGCGTTCCAAAGATTTAACAGGAAAGGTTGTTTAAGTGATGTGTGAGAAAGATTTTGAAAGTGCCATTTAGATGGTACTTGATATAAAATTGAAATAAGTTACCGACTTTTGAAAGTAGATACGTGTTAGTGTTATGTGGAATGTGAAATTGACCGGCCTATGACTTTAGCTCATGTTAGAGCATTGGCGATTGACGTGGTAATTGTATTGAAGTTTGACGTATAAAAAGTCAAATAGTAGATTTCCTCCGAATGACAAGTCGTCATTGTTAGAAATTTTAGATAAATGATGTGTGCTTATTCACACATCTTTTCTTGACCAAATTGAGACCAAAACACACACAAACTAACCATAAATGCCAAAGATATTGTGTTTTTGTATTTGTGATCGTGCAGGAACGGATATTTCAGAAATTGGCACAAATCAGGCCAAAAAGGACAAAAACGAGCACGAGTTTGGAAAACGTGTCAAAAGCCAAAGCCGGGGAAGCAAATTACCACTTTTGAGCTCAGATTGTCAAAACACACCTTGGGGAATCACAAAATGCCAGAAATAGTCCATGGAGCAAAAGTTTGCAAAATTGGCAGAAATGGTCCCTCAACTTTCAGAAATTGACAGAATCAGTCCCTGAGCATTTATTTTGGATGAAAAGTCAACAAAGGTCCTTGGAAAATCAAAACTTGTAACAAATAGTCCCTGGGTGAAAAGTTTGAAGAAATTACAAGATTGGTCCCTGCAGTTTCAGTATTGGCAATTTTAGTCCTTGGGAAATTCAATTTTGGAAATTATCATCTATAGCCCTTGACTATTCACACTTGGCAAGAATGGCCCTTTTGATAAGTTTGGAAAGTTGTCAAACTCAACCCCTTAATTTTCAAATTTTACATAATTGGTCCTTGTGGTTATTTAACTAACAAAACCAAACGGACTCTTTTATTAGTCCAAGTCCAAAACAAACACAACACAACCAGTCCACCCCAACCCAATTCCCTTTCCAGTCCACAGGCCCAACCCCACTAAGGTCCACTCCCATTTTAATAATTCCCACAGGGTCAAACGGTCAAATACCACACCTGGTTGACTGGTTAGTTTGGGAGGAGTCAAATTTTGGCGCCAGTACCGGGGAGGTTGTTGCGTGTTTTAAAAACGTTAAGTTTAGTGATTTTCAAAACCCTCCTTGTACAAATCACACCACTTTGTAAATTTTTTGTAAAAATCAAAGTCAATCAAAAACAGTCATTAACACTTTTCCTAAAGTATTAACAACACCAAAAAAAAATCAAAAACAACAAAACAAATCGTGAAGTTAAATTACTTCGTTTTCTTTAAGATTGCAACCTATACAGGTGGAATACGGAAGTTCTGACATTAAATTGCGAACTGAAAAGAGATCCATTCTTTCTCTTCCGCCACCCTGCGAGTAGTCTTAAAGGAACGATTTTAGTTAACGAATCGATTCCAAAAATAATTCCAAAAATAATTCCAAAAGTTTTTTCACACACCCACGAAAAGCCAAAAACATTTGCTGTTTTCTTGTTAATAAATACATAAAATATACCATCGCAAACCAAGACAGAATACTACCCAACTAGGGGTATGACCATTAATAAATTCCCAAACAAAAGATTAAAACTTGCCATTGTATCCTTGTGAATTGGTGTACCTTTTTCAAAGAAGCCATTCATATTGTGGTTATTGGTTTAAGTTCTCTGTCGTTTTGCCTCGGTCTTGTTTTAATTGTGATTGTTTTTAGTGCATGCGCACTCGTTCCCAATCAAGGAGAAATNGAGAACGTATATGCTGCTCAAGGTTCCTACAATGCGGGGGGTAACTCTTACCAACCACAGGAGGACCGTAATCTCTTAAGCTATCGTTCCAACAACTATCTTGGACCACCCGGCTTCAATCAGTCTCAAAACCAAAATGCTCAAAACTGGAACCAAAATTTTCATCAAAATCAAAACCAAAATTGAATGAACCAAGGTTTTCAAAACCAAGGGAATTTCAATTACGGTCAAAATCAGGGTTTTCAAAACCAAGGAAATTTCAAAGAAATCAAGGTCATGGTAATCAGGGTAATTTTCATCAGGGAAACAATTTTCAAGGTAATAACAACCAACATCAAGGAAATTTTCAAAACAACCGTGCTCAAAATTTTCCTAACCAAAATCAAAATGTTGTTCAACCCCAATCTTCCTCCGATGAGTTGTTGAAACAATTCATGAAATCACAAGAGGAAACAAATCGGTTATTGGTCAGCCAGATCTCTGAACTTAAGAAGTCTTTAAATGATCGACCCTTGGGCTCAGAAACACTTCCTTGCAACATGGTCGCTAATCTGAGGGGCGATGTTAAGGCGATCACCACCCGAAGTGGAGTTTCATACAATACCTCTTCTTCTCTTCCACCCAAGGTAGCGGAACCTGAACCTGAGGTCACTACGGACACGGTACTTCATACTAATAACGGAGGTACCGACGACGTCCACCCTCAAGTTGTCCCGGTCCCGAAACCCAAAACCAAACCTGGAGTTGTTTTTGAACCTCCAGTAGCTGCCATTGAAAAACCCAACCCTAAGCCTTCTATTCCTTGTCCTTCACGTTTACACGATCAAAAACTCCGTGAAAAAGCCAGTCATCAGATGGACAAATTCTTCCAAATCTTTCAAGAATTACCTTTTGATATAAGCTTTGCGGATGCTCTTCTTCTGATGCCCAAGTTTGCATCAACAATCAAGAATTTGCTAAGCAACAAGGAAAAACTCTTTGAGATGGCAAAAACTCCATTAAATGAAAACTGCTCTGCGGTTTTGTTGAAACAGCTTCCCGAAAAGCTAGGAGATCCCGGGAAATTCCTCATTCCTTGCATTTTCCCGGGGATGGTTGAATGCTTTTCCTTTGCCAATCTTGGTGCAAGCATCAACCTGATCCCTCATTCAGTCTGGAAGAAACTTTCTCTTCCCGCGCTTACTCCTACCTGTATGACTCTTGAGCTTGCAGATCGTTCCATATCTCGTCCCCTCGGCATTCTGAGGATGTATTTGTGAAAGTAGGAAAGTTCCATTTCCCTACAGATTTCGTGATGGTTGATTTTGATGCAGACCCGAGGGTTCCTCTCATTTTAGGGAGGGGATTCCTAAGAACGGGCCGTGCTTTGATCGATGTTTTTGATGAAGAAATCACTCTGCGTGTTGGTAATGAAGCCATCACATTCAACCTTGATCAAACTTCGAGATACTCCTCCAATTACGACTCAGCGGAAGTTAACAGAATCGATGTCATCGATGTTGCTTCAGAAGAGTATTCTNTAGGAAAGTTCCATTTCCCTACAGATTTCGTGATGGTTGATTTTGATGCAGACCCGAGGGTTCCTCTCATTTTAGGGAGGGGATTCCTAAGAACGGGCCGTGCTTTGATCGATGTTTTTGATGAAGAAATCACTCTGCGTGTTGGTAATGAAGCCATCACATTCAACCTTGATCAAACTTCGAGATACTCCTCCAATTACGACTCAGCGGAAGTTAACAGAATCGATGTCATCGATGTTGCTTCAGAAGAGTATTCTCAAGAAATTCTTGGTTTCACCGATAATTCTCCGAGTGGCAATCCCACTCCCTCCTCTCAACCTATCATCGCTAATTCTTCTCCTTCTCTCACTCCATTTGAGGGAAGTGATTTCATCTTAGAGGAAATAGAGGCCTTTCTCAAAAGTGATTCGATTCCTGATGGAATTGATAACCAAGAGATTGACCCGGAAAGGGATATCCTTCTCCTTGAGAAGTTGTTGAATGAAGATCCCTCTCCTCCTACTGTTCTTCCACAAAAACTTCATAATGAGGAAATCAAATATGTTGAGAAAACTGATGAATTTCCTGAGGTCGAACTTAAGGACTTACCACCTCATCTCGAATACGCATTTTTGGAGGGTGATGATAAATTACCCGTCATAATTGCAAAAGACTTAAGTAATGAGGAAAAGGCTGCTCTCATAAAGGTTTTAAAGTAACACAAGCAAGCAATTGCTTGGAAACTCTCCGATATCAAGGGTATTAACCCTGAATTCTGTACCCACAAAATCTTAATGGAGGATGACTTTAAACCAGCAGTCCAATAACAGAGAAGGGTTAATCCTAAAATTCACGAGGTTATCAAACTTCTTGATGCCGGATTGATTTACCCTATCTCTGATAGTCCTTGGGTTAG